>JAGDQP010000829.1:27257-68776 GCA_022664845.1 Lepisma saccharinum
GTCCGCTGCCGTTGCCAGCTGCATTCCGTCCTCCGGGCAATGAGGTCCCAGTTAGTTGCAGAAGCCTTTTGGGGCGACATTCCCGGTTTCCCGGCCATATATATATATATATGAGCTCCAGCGTAGCCTAGCCGGTAGCGTGCTCGACTTCAGTATGAGCGGTCCCAGGTTCGATCCCGTGTGGGGGCTAAAAAATTTCGGTGTTGACCCAGTATCATGAGGACAATTGGGGAGCTGCTGTGAATAAAAAACAGTAGCGATCACAGTGAGAGCTTCGGCTCTCCTCTTCCAACCCTTCGGGGAGAGGCCTCATCTACTAGTGGATTGAATATGGCTGTGATTTATTATATATATATATATATATATATATATATATATATATATATAGATAGATAGATAGATAGATAGATAGATAGATATACAGAAAAATAGAAGTGGACTCTTGAGTAACTCCGCATATAGATGGAAGTATTTTCTTCATGATGTTCCTTATGACATTAGAACAATATTGATCGACCAGCAAAGTGGGTATTGTTGAATTTGTACCGAGCTAAATAAATGCAAGTCTGAATTTCTTGAATTTCTGGACCTGAAAATATTACGGAATTATACTGCGGCCATGTTAAGTTTTCAGCGTGTACTTAATCATGTTGAATTGAATAGAATTTATTTATGGCCTTTCTGTATCTCAGGCCAGGTTAGGGGGGGAGAATATTGGAAGGTAGTTACAAGGCCTAGTTAGTAGATACTATCCCGACATTTGTCTGGTATAACTAAGGAAAATTCCTGGAAAATGCTCAGTCTGAGTGGGCATTCGGCAGCCGTTGGAATCGTCCTATTGCTAAGCCAATGCTCCACCAACTGAGCTACGAGTTTTAGGTTAAAATCATCTTAAACTGCATTTTAAAATACGCGTAGTTTCTATATCATACGGATGTTCCAAATTGAAAATAAAAATAAATTATATTGTAATAGTACTCTAGTGTCTTTTTAAGCGTGTACGCCTTGCGAATTGTCTTTTATTTCTTTGCACGGTCTTGCTTTGTTCAAGACAATGAAGATAGCAGATGTTCAAGAAATTTGAAAACGGTTGATTATGAATAAAATCTCCGATAATAGATATATACATGACCTAGTATACCATTCGTATATACAATACAGCTTATTTGGTTTCCTTTTCATTTGAAAAACAATTACATCTCATTATCTCCTTTTCCCATCTAGGTTACGCAAGTTAAAATAATAAGATAAAGTAAGGAAGAAAAGATTTCTTATGTGTCGGTTGGCAACACTCTCCAGAACAAGTATAACTCTTCAACTGGCAAGCGGTGACTCTCAAAGCGTATTTGCGTTTGTATTAGAACTTATTTTCATTAGCCATTGCTGTCGTTGTCAGATTGTATTGTATCAACCTGTTTCTGATTCCAGACTTACTTCTGTGTATTTCCAGAAAAGTTAGTTACTGCACATGTGATCTCTTCTCTGCTGCACTTCCATCCTGTGTTGTTTGTGTTAGAAGATTTACCACAGTTTTAATGGCATGATAATGATAATAACAATAATGAAATATCCTTGCTTAGTAAGAAGTGCATAACGTTACACAACGAAAGCACTGTACTCTCGTAGGTTCCATACAGTGGCATTCCATACATTGACAGTCAAACAATTGAGTTGCAAATAGCGAAATGGGAAATAAACGAATTAATCGTAAGCTAGTCAGTGGAAGTAATAAGAACTGATTTTTGTTTTGTTGTATATTATACAAGAATTGTACATTTTTCCGTTTGCATTTGAATGTTACTTGACTCCTTTAGGCAACTTTGGCTCAGGCCGAATGGATAATGATGGGAGATTTGGCGGAACGAACAAAGTGGGGAAACAGGAGAACCCTAAGAAAACCTATACACACTGTGTTTGTCCACCACAAAGTCCACATTGCACGAGTCACAAACGAACAACAGAGGTGATCGCTCTACCACTGTGTAGCTACACTTTTCTGTGTTAAACTATTAAATAAGTCAGTGGTGAACTATTAACAAATCCAGGATGGAAAACCCAACTATCCTGAATTTCCCTTTGAGCAATCTTAAAAATTCTCTGCCATTTGAAAATACACCAAAGATTTTTTTCTTTTATACTGTAGTCTATATTTCTGTCCAATACTCTCTGACTATTCGAGGGAAAAGGAAGTGGAGGTAGCAGTCCTCTTTATATAGTAAGTTTGTCGATACAACTGAATGAAACCAGGCACACTTACAATCAGGAGTCTCGACATAGGGATTCGAACCCGGAAGCTCTCGGTTATGAAGCGAGCACGCTTTCTCTGAACTACACTAACATGACACCGTAGCGCCTTCTTTTTCGGTATCATTTGAGGAAAATCAAACCTTCTCTCCTGATTCCCCTTTATCAGTCAATTTAGTTAAAAGGAAAGAGCTTTTGTAGATACCCTGGAAAATCTTGAGTAGGCATTAGCTTAATTCTTGATTGCAAGTCACTAAAATTTTTGTGTACTAATGCCAAAATTCTTGAATTCACGGTCAAAATTCTTGGGTGTTCTTAAGTGAAATTAGCAAATTTTTTAGTACAAATAAAAGGTACAAGTAATATTTCTTAAGTAATTACCACCACATTAATTTTGCATGCTTTTCAACTTACATTTTCTTTAAATATTCTCTCCAACATGTATACATTCTGATAAAGTTCAGTCAGCTACCCCAAGAGCATACCATGACAAAAACTCCAGGTTTCTCACCTTTGAATTTGTTCTTCTGTTTGTGAGCACACATGAAAAGTCTGAATAGAAACGCTCAAAGTCAAAATTCGACACTGGCGCTCACACAGCTGTAAGAACACCATCGATAAAAGATTTATACTTACTGTATGTAGAGCATTCAAACTTTCAAGAACTGACAGACTTTTATTTTTCAATAACATTTCTTTCAATTAAACGTGGGAGCCGCAGTGGCTCAGCAGTAGAGCGTTCACCTCTGGTACTTGGGGTTGTCGGTTCCATCCCAGTTTTGTGCGCTTTGTGGTGGACAAACACCGTATGCGTGTGTTTTCTCGGTTTCTCCACTTTCTTCATTCCACCAATTCTTCCATCATCATCCATACAGCCTGAGCCAAAGTTGCCTCAAGGATTTAAAATAAAATTCAAATTCAGAATTTAATTGAACGTAACCCTGCATACACTTATCAAAAAGAACACCTTTTAGAAGTGGCACTTTGGAGAACACTATAGCAAAAATACTATGATTGTCTTTTGTAAGGGGTTGGGTCAAGCCACTTTTCTGTCTAACAATTTTGAAATATTATTCCAGGAAAGCTTTTCCTGGATCACTTGCCATTAGTTGATTCAATTTCATAATTAACCTGTATGCTGCCGTGGGGCAGCTATTAGATCTCAACCGAATAGTGTCCGCAACCGAACTAGCGAAATAGCGATACTAAATTAAGTCTTGCAAGTTTTACGAAAACTGCAGTAGCATATCAAATTCTTGAACAAGAGGAAAAATTATAGAAAATTCTAGAGTAAATATAAAAATTCGTGAATGAAGACCAAACTCGGAAAATTCTCGAGTAATTCTCGAGTAGAAATCCACAGATTTCATATTTTCTAGTACTGTCCGATCATTTTTTTAAAAAAATCGCGAATTGTCGAGTCGCGAATTTCCAGAATTTCTTTAGATTCCGGCTTTCGTTCTCATTTTTGTCAAAATTATTTTTTTGCAATTAAGTTTAACAGCCAGATATTAGATATGACTTTAATCACTGTTTGAAGGAGTTAGTAAGAGATGAGGATAAACCACACACACAAGTTAGATTGCTATTAATATTTCGCCGGAGACATCTGCTTCAATCTGGTGTGTCACTGTTTCCTGTTGGAGGTACCCTGGAGCCTCCTATAACCTCAGTGCAGTGTTCAATTTGTTGGGAGGAGATGGGGGACTTTCCCTGGTGTGTGAAGATTTCATCCCCGGTTGTTGATTCTGAATATCATCCCAACCAGGGATAAAATCTTTGTATTTGTACCTAAATAGGTAATATGTTGAAATTTACCAGCAACCACTAGTTTTAGGATACCCCCTTCGTAATTTCTGACAAATCAAACACTGCCTCAGTATATTGCAAGTTGAACTTTGTGAACAAATTACGCAAGTATATTGAAGGTTTTGAACTGCGTACTTGAAGGAGAATGGTAAATTCATTCATGTACAATATTGACTTATTCTGCTTCTCAAAATACGGGACACGGTTTAAATAATGTCAAGAAAGTGCGGGAAGCAATTTATCTGTATGTTTTCTGAATCTGGTTGATTTTTCCGGTCATTTTAAATGTACACGTTGGTAAACTTCCTGAAAAGAAGAAAATAATCCCTCCATGTCCGTTGATGCCAGATGAAGTTAGAAAAAATCTCAGATGCCTAGTTAAGATAAAAATAAAATGAATTTTATTGGCGGTAACAACACTATGGCTTACTCCCGTCCCGTTAAATGCCTAGTATTTCCCTTTTCAGCAGAAAGCTTTTATTTTCTGTTGTCAGTATTCTGAATTTAATGATCTGACTTCTAAAACTATCAATTAATTTTACAACCAGTAAATAAAAGTAAATTTAACTGTAGTGAACTGAAATTATTTACTACAATGAAAAACACGTATGATTTTAATAGCTACTATCTAGTTAATATCGGTGAAATTTTCCTATATTTTCTCAAGCATTTATACAATCTTCCTTCCATTTTCTCAAAGAGAGAGTTAATACAAGATTGCCAAATGTGCAAGGGTAGGGTATTCCATTTTGCTCCTACCTGCTCAATTGTATGAATTAGATTTGGTTGAGTCATAGATGCCAATTAATAACAGTAATCAGGCATTATTTTTATTGTCTTTCCCTCCCTTTCAGTGGATATAAGATTCGTACTATGTATTTTTATTGTTCAGTTTTCTATCTTCCAAATACGGTGCAAACAGCGACAATGGCATGCATAACATGAGACACTAGGCATTATGATAAATTGCAAGGCGTCTGTTATACAAAAGGTGCGTAACGAGGATGTACTAAACATAGAAAAACGAGAATTACTGGAGATGAAAAAGATTTTTTTTAAACTGCAGGTAGGATATATATATATATATATATATATATATATATATATATATATAGTTTTTATGAAAACAATATACACGAGCACATATTTTTTAGCATTTTGTTGTTCACTTTTACTGTAGAATATTGTAGAACAGCGCTTTTTTGAATCGTTAGAAATTTTGGATGAATATGGATGAAATGCCAAGAAGATTTTCTCGTAATTATAACATTGTTTATATAGGCTTTAGGTATTGTTTGAAAGTTGAAATTAAAGACATGATAAAAGTAAAAAGGCAATTGGAACTCATTAATACTTTCAACGAAGAGGTGTCGAAAGTTAAACCAAAAAGCACCACAAATGAAATATATATTAATAAACGAAAATTAAAGTAATGGTAATAGGAACGATTGATACTTCAACAAACAACAAATTTGGAAGAGAAAAAGCAGAACAGATATCCAGTTACAAGTACCTGGGACGTACCATGATCAAGGATAAGAAGAGTGAATAAAATTAAATTTAAAAAAATAAATAAATAAACTATCTTTAAAAACTGTACACCAGTAAGTTAAAACTAAAATTGATTTAATTATTTTAAACATTAATAATTCAAACATTTTAGGTATGTAACACGCAACGCATATTTTGAAGTATCATGTTAGATTTGGGGCAATACTAAGGTAGATCCTTTTTTACAGAATCCATTTTACTGATTTATTTTCCTACATTTTTTAACATCAACTGGTGGTAGGTTCGATATCTTGAGTTATTTTTAATGCAAAAAAAAAAAAAGATTGCCTTGCCTTCGCGCCTATTTGTCACTTGATACTTAAAAAAACTATTGATAATCCCTAATCAAAAAGTGTGCTTTTTATATACGTAGAAAACTTAACTAAAATAGTAATCAGTGTTTAATTTTTGGTAAGGTACATTTTTTTGAAGTCGGCTATTTTTCATTTTTATTTATTTATTTGCTTGAAGAGAAGTTAATTTTATGTTTCATTTTTAAGTACATTTTTGTAGTCGGTTATCTTTTATTTTACTTTTTGAAAAATTAATTTTATTTGAAGTCGGTTAAAAATAACGATTGTTTTGTGGAATAGTCCCTGAAAGTAAGAAATGTTGCCACTGCTTTGCACCACCTAGGATGTCTATCTCTTACGAAGTTTAATCAACAATTATACGTAAAAGTTAGTTATCTTTTCTTTATGGATATTAAAGATCTTATGCCGGAACCAAGTTGGTTAAGAATATATCGAACTAAGAATCTCTTCCTTATTTGAAGTTCGTTAAGAATATATAAAAGCAAGAATTAAAATTGGTAAAGACATATTCACCGAAAGCAAGATAAAAACTTTGAACTAATGAATATAGAATTGAGGAAGAGGTTATGAACTATGTTATGCGGAATGTAACGAAAATTCTACAGAAAAATTGGAAGCATTTTAAATATGGAGGTGGAGAAGAATAAAGGAAATCAGCTTGAGAAAAAAGGTAAATGAGAAAGTGCTGAAGATAGTAGAGTCATTTGTTCAAAGACTGCCCACTCGACACTCATGGTAGCTTTACTTATGAGTGACACTGTTGTCTCACTGTGTTTGACGATTTCAGCATAAGGTGTTTCTACTAAAAAAGGTTGCAAGAGAGGGAGTTACTGTGTCACGTGAGATGGACACGCCATTCACAAATGCAAAGGTATGTGTAAAAATTTAAGATGAATTTTTGGTCTGATCTAAAATCAGAGTTTCTTAATAGCTTGTTAGAAACATAGTACTTTGGTAACCTTGGAAAAAATAGGCACTTTACTAGAATCATTACTACCTGGAGTATTCGGTACCACTGCAGTTTCTGGCAGAGGTTGTACACCATTAGGGCCAGTGGCAACTTCTAATGGGAGTGTATGTTGGGGTAATATGACCGTGCCTGTGAAGTATGTGATCGAGGTAAGACAGCCATGGGTCATGGAAAATCATTATAAATCAATATGGGAAGTCTTTAGATTTAATATCTGCGCCGTTAGTTTCAAGGGATGTGAAAATTAGTAAGTTTTGAACGTCACAGGAGTTGGCATAAAAAGAATGTATCTGAGATGCAAGGAAAGGGAAGATGAAGTCCAAACAACAATCGAAGATTGGAATTAGGAAAGAGGACGCTCGAAAAAAAGATTATTTTTTAAAGAGTCACAGATTTCCACGTCAGGTGTGATGGATATTATTATAAATAAATAGACGGAAATATGGTGTTGAGTGGTGAATGTAATGTTTGTATTAGAAACCAATAGGTTTCATCAATGATTGGATACTGTAGGCTTCATCTGCTGTTTTCAAACAAGGTCACCTGCTGATTGTGTCATCTCATGATATTACGTATTTCTTTAGCAATACTTAGTTAATACTTTGTCAAGACAAATACGCTGTTCCAGTTGTTATATATTGTAGGTTTTATCCGCTCTTTCAAACGCAGATAGCCCTAGGTAATTTTCTTATCATATTTCTGTAGAAATTTTTAGTTAACACTTTGGTATGATATTTAGAAAGTACACTAAAGCTTTCTTTGCACAATGCACAGGGCTGTGAAAATACAGCCTATTTGCACCCATTAGAATTTGCATTAATTCTGTCATGAATATACGTGATAACTAAAACGTTATTGTCGCCCTGTAATATCAACGTAATAAGCAATACATTTTACGCCTAACTGTATCTGTTTAGCTGCATTTCACAAAATGTCCTTAAGAGCTGTTTGAACAAATGACGATAAATGAGAAAAGAACTTTGCTGGAGACAATAAATAAAAGAGACATAAACTGGTTAGGACATCAGTTACGAGATTGTATACTGAAGGATGAATTTAAAGAGATTATTAAATATGAAAGGGGAAGAAGAAGATAAATGCAACTAGTTCATAGTACAAATTAAGGAAGATAAAACTTAGACAGAAAGGAAAGCACAAGCGCGATGAATGGAGATGGTTGAACTTGCCTTGAAGTATCTGCAGTCTTTGATAGTTTAACAGTGTTGTTGAAGATGACGATACCTTCTACTTTTAATGTTTTAAATGAAAAAGAAAAGAAAACAGAATTTTCCTGTCTTTTTATCCTGTATTAATATTTTCCTTTGACTCTTCTTCCGAGGACAAGTGTGCAATTTAACGATCACTATACCAGATAATAAGAAACGAAATAAATAGCAGGACTGTAATTGAAATATGTTATTTATATTCGTAATATATTAGGAACATCCAGTTTATTGCAGAAATACAGAGTACTATTAATTAACGTAAGGTCACTTAAAGTTTGTTTTACTTCCATTTGCTTTCAGAGATTACCACTTTAATTGTATGGGTAGCATATCAAGCAGGTGGGATCAAAATCGTTTGAAAATGCGTTACAGTTCTTTGAATGAAAAAAAAAGGGTACAATTTTTAGTTCTTGGGACCGTTGACCGCCCATGTTGCAATAAGCATTCTACCAGAAAAAAAAAACTAGAAAAAAGTTCCTTATGAAAGGATTACGAGAAAAAATATTCGCAATAATACTTACATAATTCTTTTGAGTCGACATTCAATTGTTCTACCTCTGCCAAGACAAACATCTCCCAGGTTACGGTCGAATGGTCTTAAACACTTACATCTTCAACTGTTACCCATACCTTTCCCATCGTACCACATATCCAGCAGCTGGTGTTCAATTGTTTTTCATTCTAAGAGAGAAAAAATAAAAGATCTATAAAGGAAAAAAAAAGGAATGAGAAAAATGTAGTGTATTTATTCCTCATATTCTTTTAACTTATACGATGATGCTGTCATCTGCTGCAGAAAACTCTAAAACTCATTTCGGCGTCTGGTTTTACAAGGGCAAAATGATTGGGTTCTAACTCGTTATATTACACGATAGGTTTTGTTTGTAGCTCGAGGAAACAAGATATTTATATATATAAAAGCAAGCGTATACCATAGCAGCACACAAGGAAACACACATAAACACATACATACTAAAAACACACATGCGAGATGATTTTTTTTAAAAAAGAGAATGGGAAAAGTAACAGTGAAAAAAGTATAATATAGAAAGAAAACCATTAAATGTACCTCGATGACTACAATGCTCAGCGTTTCCAACCCACTGGATATGTAGAAATACCCAATGAGAAAGTATATGCAGCTACTTTGTGTATCTAGACACAAAATAATCATAAAATATGATAAAACTGTCAACTCACATAAAATGCAAATGAAATATGGTTGAAAATATTAATTGTATTGAGAAATTGTGAAATTAAATTAGAATTAATAATGATTATCCCATTTTGTTGCACCATACTGTGGAACGTATTTGCAGTTATTGAAGGAAGACTAAGGTCCACTTACAATGAAATCGAATACCAGGAAGTTACAAATACAACGAAGAATGAAGAATTCTTTTTTATTTCTTATATGGTTTCTTATAGAGGAAAAAAACAGTTTAGTACAAATGAAATTTTCAAATAAATGTGATATATTAAAACGAAATTTCTGTTTGGACATCCGTAACTCTCAGAAATTTGAAGAAATAAAAATATGTTGTTTGTGTTGAGCAAGTAGGTTTATTCTTGTCTGTTCCATCGGAAGGGAAAGTTATCGGAAGGGTTTAGGTTCAAGTGCACCGTAAGACAGCCGAAGGTATATTTTGCTTAAAACCTATCTGGATTGAGTAAATCAATTTATCTACATGCTAGTGATCGATTTACATGGCTTTATTAGAGAAGTGTTAAACAAAAATTGACTAAAAATCCTTATTTTTCGTGGAACATTCATAACTCTCCTAGTTTATATTGTGGAAGTTTGAATTCGAATACAGCTGACATCCATTTGGTACGAAGTTCTCTTTATTTTTCTCAATTTCACCTGGTCAATGCTGAGGTGCTGTACCAAATCGCGGGATACTTTCATTTTCTTTTCCTTTTAGTACGGTATAGGGTGAAGATGTCTACGATTACGCGGTCAGTTAAGAATATTATTGAACGTTTCCAAGGGTTGGTAGCACTGAGCGTTGTCATTCTTCCTTCATGTCAGTGCCAGGGCCGGATTTATGTGACAAGCGCCCTAGACCCATGACTTTTCGCGCCCCTGCCCTCTCTCTTTTCCGTTCCCCTTATCCCTTCCGTCCCTTTCCTACCTTCACATTATGATAAATTTACTCTCCTCCGTCCTCTCGTCACTTAATAATGACAATAAAGAGAGAATAATTATGTAACTCTGCTTATGTGGTTATTAACAAAGCACGGTTCAGTAATATTATTAATAATAAAAATGGCATTAAATACATAGCCCTAGAATAAGCAATTTTAATTAAATTACTGTAGGTTTCTTGTGGAAGCCGTGTTAATTACACTGAACAAGAACAATATAACTCTCCCAACTATTTTTATTCACACAAAACACTTCAAAACTAATTAAACAAAAACATTATTAAGGATACATAAATACAGTTAGCAATTACTGTCCATAAAAAATAATTTTGTTTATCTTAAAGACAATTTTAAAGAATCTTCCTCCTTGGATTGCATCATGCAAAGATGTCTATTACAGCACAGCACCCAACATATTGGGTCAGTTGTCCCTCAATGTTGAGCAACTCCAGTGCTGTCAGTCTGCCATGGCTAGTTGTGGATCTTAAATGATTCCCTTCTACCCGTCAATACGTCGCTCCTAAAAACTAGCAATTTGCAAAATTACAAAATCTCCTGTAATGAACAAAAGCGGCACTACAAACTTATTCACTACGGTGAATACGGAAGAATATTCACTCTTTGAATCTTAAACATCATATCCGGAAATATTGCATTTACCTTCTGAAGATATAAAGTCAAGGTAGGGAGAAAAATTAGGCTTGTTTCTACCGTCATAAGAGACAGATTAGGATAATTTTTTTAAAAAAATAGGGTCTTTAGCCATCCTTGGATTAGATCGCGATAGGATATGGGAGCATAGCGGCGGTTATTTAATTAAGGAACCATCCTGTTGTTCGTGTAGTGAAACTGAAGGAAATTCTGGAAAACCAAGTAAGGATGGCCGCCACCAGGATTCGAATGCACGGTATCTACACATTTCGGTGTGTTAAAGACAGGTTAGGAAAAGACACTTTAGTTTTCCTCATATACAAAATCCTAGCCTAAATTTCGCCTTCGTGTATATAGAGTGCTTCAACATTTAGTACCTGTTGCATATTGGCAGCAGTATAAATAACTGCCACGCAGTCACGCTCTACGCACTAAATTCGGAAGAGCGAATATTTCATCTTATTAGAGAGGAAAGAAGGAACTTTTAGAGCGAATTTTGCAATCGAAAAAGTGGTTTAAAGCAAGACGCTCTCGCTTTGCACACAAAATGTTATCTTTCTGTCTGAGATTCCGATACTTTATGGATGTAATTTATTTTTCAAAATTGATTTCTCATCTTTCTAGAGTGGTGCGCAAAGTACTAGTTAAGTTTGTTCTCCGGCATTTGTTACCGCGAAGGTTACCGAAAAATGAAGTCATTTTTAATAGAGTTTAGTTAAAAATGTCAAGAGAAGACCTGATAACTTTTCTCAATGACAAAATACCAGAAGGTGTCAGGAATAAGATACATAACAGAAATCAACATTGATCTCAAGTACCTGACGACACGAAGGAGAGCCTTTCGAGGGCGTTCTCTCTGTTGGAGATCTAGCCTAGGAGATAAGGCGTTGGTTCTCTGGCCGGAAGCTAGCTGGTTAAAATTGTACTAGTCAGGTTATTTTTTACTCTTTTTCGTTCATAAGAACGTTACGTTTCTTTGTCACTACTTATGAATGAATACTCCATTTTGCTTCTTCTTACATTTTCAACGTTTTATTGCGTCCTTTTAATACTCAAAAGATGAAAATTTTATCTCAATAGATGGAAAGTTATCTAAAAAAATTACGTTCCTATCGACAAGAACTACCATAAACCCTTCTTTTTTTCGAGCGAAATTTCTAATGTTTTCTGCGGTGAAAATCTGCTCTGAAAGAGTGGTCCCTCTTTCCGCTCTCGCAAGATAAAATATTACGCTCAAATCGAGCGTAATCCACTCTTTGAATTTAGTGTAAATCTGCAGGATTGACTAAAATGATTATTGAAGTGTGGAGAGTTATGCAAAACGGGTAGCTCAGGTAGGTGGTGGTTTTAGAGCTTCCCTTAATGAGTTTTGCTAAATATTTTTTCGTCTCACGTTTTAAATAGGAATTTGTAATTTTTTCGTTTAAAGTGCGACCTTATTAAAGTTGCGCCCCTAGACCCGGGCCTAATAGGCCTAGTGGTAAATCCGGCCCTGGTCAGTGCTCGAAGAGACTATAGTAATGTAGATCTTTTTTTTAAAAAAAATGAACGTTCGAAACAGATGGCGGTGTAGGTTCAACCAATTTTCATGACAAACTTTTTCAAGGCTTTTCTCAAGTCCACCAGGCGAATGCTGGAATATGGGTTAAAAAGCCCTAAAATGTAACTTCGATCGATTGCTACTTAAGAGGGCTCCTTGCTCCACTCCATCCCCTATTTTAACATTTTCCAAATATTTTAAAAAAAACTAAGAATACTATCAAAAATGTAAGGGCATAGCGCACTAGAACTTACAAATTACTATGACATATAAAGGTCAGCGATCTCGAAATCTTGTCGATTGATGAGTGCTGAGTCTTCAATTAAATAATTACGTCATAATCTTTGAAAACGTATCACTCATCAGTGAACAAGATCTCGAGATCGCAGTCCACTGTATTTCATAGTAATTTGTAAGCTCTAGTACGCTATGCTCTTGCATTTTTCATAGTACTCTTAGTTTTCTAAATATTTTGGAAAATGTTAAAGATGTGGGGATTGGAGCGAGGAGCCCTCTTAACTATTTATCATATTACTACTATCGCTGTTGCATTACTTTACTACTACTACTATATTATTATTGTTAACCATTAATTATAGTCTGATTCTATCTCTACTGTATTTCGGGGAATCATAAATTATTCTTTGTAGTGTCAGAGATCGTGATTTAAGGACAGCTTCATTGTTATAGGCATAGCAACAATGAAACGATTTCAACAATGAACAAGAAATAAAATGAAAAATCGGCACGGATAGAACTCTTGAAATAGTTATGAACTTTCTTCCCTGAAAGTTTGAACTCTCTAGGCTTGAATTTGTAGGAGCAGCATTGGAATTTCTTGCAGCGATAAAAATACATTAGACATATACGAAGATAGTGCCTGCCATCTCTTGTCGGAGATCTTGGCTTTACATTGTCCTTAAGCTTTCGCTCCATTTACACAGCCAATGATGTGCTGGTTCCTTGAACAACTCATCTTCGCAAGAACTGTCGAAAGATGACACATACTGAAAGCTATGTGTTGTTCAGTAAGCAGTGAACTTGTTTTTGGATTCTGGAAGTGGAATATTCATTAAAATTTTCAAGTACAATTTCTTTAAATTGTGACTATATTCATTTAGAATAGTTTTGAGTTGTTATTATTGTCTGTTTATAGTGTTTTGTTTAATTGAGTTTTGAGCTTTTCCATTCACCTACTGGGTTTGAAACAGGGACTCTTCGCGCAGAAATGGAGTAGGGTTCAAATATAGCTAAGTTTAATTTCAAGATAGCTTACCTTCACTAATGTATGTAGAAATGAAATGATATACGATAATACCAACGTCATTCTCTTCATCATATGCATTTTGATCCTGTGACATCAATAATTCGATTTGTGTCGAGTATGGATTGCGGCTATTTGCCGCACTACAGCAAAAGTTATTTTTTAGGATTCGTGGCGAAAGAAGTAAAGAGAAACCTTGAATGAAAATGGCGAACTATGTTAACAAACTACACTAAATATTCGAACTAGACTGCGTGATGCAAAGATCTGCCAGACGCTTAATTTGCTCAACGGAGTGTTGTACTACAGGGTGAAGACAACACCTTCATTGCCATATTTCAGGATTTCTGGACGACAGTGCTACTTCTTTTAAGTAGCTTCCTAATCGTCCTCACATGTGAGTTAAATACGCCACAACAAATCAAAGTAGTTTTATATTAGGAAGAAAGTAATTCAGAATTTAATGTTGATGATATACTTCGTTCGTATAAGGTGCGCGGAAAGCATGATGAAACTGTGTTAGATCCATGTCTTTTCAAATGTATAAAACTGTTATGCACCGTGAATAAAACAGAACATCCGATAGAAATTGACGACAAACACTTTTTTACAGCACAACAGAGCGATTGTTAAAATACAGGAATGTCAGGCTAGCCTGGGAATTTCGCACAGTCCATGGTGATCATGTTTTGAGGATCACGCCGCTCATGTGCAATGCCTGCGATCGAGGGCGTATAGTCATCGCAGATTTATCTCGATGGATGCTTGTACACGTTTGATGTCCTGACGGTTCGGGGTTGTTGAGGAAACGTGTGTTTCCGTGCCGACCTCACCTTGCACCACTTCATGACCTAATACGGTATAAGATGGCTGTCCGGTAGTCTCTGCCATGGGTAACTCGGGTGAACGGTCGTTGAGTAGCTACTATTTTCCTTTTTAAATATATGAATAACTTTACAGCACGAACATCGTCCAGCACACTCCCCTTACTCATTTTAACTGAATGTACTGGTACATGTATATAACCAGTCGTCAGCGCACCGCTCACTTGTAATAGTCATTAGGAATGAGGAGTTCTTTTTTATTCATCCTATAGAAACTGATGTCCTAATTATTAGGTAAGGAGGCTTAGGTGATATGAAGAACGTTGGATTTTAAATCTAATGTAATGTCTTCGTAGTTATTAGTAAGTCCACTCAACCATAAGAACAGGTCAGTCTGGACTTTACTAAAGGAATATCATGATTAAAAACAATATATTGCAAAAGAAAAGTCATATTCCCATATAAACATACATGGAAACGAACACACATGGAAAGTTAAATAAAACTTTTTCAGTGTCATTCCAATGATTTTTCGCATGCACCTGTGTTCTTATATTTTACGTGTCTATATAATATGTTACTGGATGAAGCATTTAGGGAGAAGATGGATGTTGACAATATTTTGTTTAAAGGAAAATATGGAAACACTGCTCTTACCTTTTCCCAATCTTTTAAGAGTAGTCAATACGACCTCCATAAATGGTCGCAAAATGACTATGAATTAAATTTTGATTTCTTACATTAGCCTTCGGAATATTTTTTTAATTACCCCTTCGTTTTCCATAAGGAAAAATAAACTGTCTTTAGCCCCCTCTTTCCGTGTGCCCCCAGATTCTTCCCCACCTTTTTTTCACCGTCATGAAATTTTCACCTAGAAGAAATTCTCCCAGAGGGCACAGAGTTGATTATTACGCCTCTGGCTACAAATTAATTTTCTCTTTTCTCTCTAAATTAACGTTTGCAATGGTTGTCTTTATATTTCTTTCTGTCTTTCCTATTTCTAATCGTCTGTATATATATATATATATATTCGTTTCTCTTTCATTCCGAGTTTTCTTTTATTCTTTGTTTCCATCTAGCAGTCTCCTTCTATTGTCCTTTCTTGACAATTTCTCTCTCGCGGACCTTTGTCCTTTCGTTTCTTCATCTCTGTATAAAAAAAGAGTTTATATTTTTATCTTTTGATTTCTTGCCTGAATTCTTTTGAACATTATATTATTTTTTTAGTATTATGCATATAACATCTCCCTCCCCCTTCTTTTGTAGAATATAGCATTCCCTACTCCTTTTAGTTTTTTTCCCCTTAGAAGCATTTCTCTATCTTCCGTTTTTCGTCGTTTTACTCTCTTTCTTTCCCTTTTTTTATGTCACTGCATGAATCTGAAAACGTAATTAACTTGAGTAATTAAAGACGCATACGAAAATTCATTTTCCTTTTGGTTCTTTTTTCTTTCTTACTTCTTTTGCAAATGCTTCAACGAAAATAGTACATTTCAATCACCTTGAATTAATCTCTATTGTTCCTCCTCAAGTGATATTGGAGTTCGTCTGACTGGTTCGTTCGCTTTTCTGTCTTTGAGATTCAATACTTTACAGTATTTCTCCCCCTTCTCCTCCTTTATACTTAGCGCTTTGCTCTGCTGCAACCTATTTCCTCTATAGGAAGCAACCCGATGGAAGAAAATCATCAGAAACGTAAAGAATTTTCCAAAGGCGAGACGGAATTGTTGACTTAATAACAGAATCTTGGAAAGAGGAGGAGGTAGGAGGTAAGAGGAGAGAATACAGAAGAAGTTCCGATAAAGGAAGGTCTAAAGAGCACGGGAAAAAGAAAAAAAACTCACAAAAGACTATCAAAATGAGGAAACAAATGAAATTAGTATTCTGATCGAGAGGAAATGTCATCAGAGTGGAACAATAGCGTCCTCGATTCGAATCGTCGATTACACCATTTTCTTGAGTCGGGATTTCTAATTGGCGAGAAAATGTCGATTTACCCGTTTTCAGAGTCGGAATTTCTTCTCTGAAAGCTGGCGGCGTTGAAAAGTAGTCGGGCTATTAATTTCTTTGGGAGAAATCTTCTGAAGCGTGTGATAAGAGTTTATTGGTGCGAGATCCTTTCAAAGACCAATTAAAAGCGGTTATTTCCCAGTTTGCGATTCTTACCTAATTCTCTGAGTTCTCGTCTCTTGTATTTTTTAATAAAAGATGGAGGAATAAACCTTTTAAAATATGAATTATGTTATGTCTCTTTAAACACAAGAAGTCATTTTCTTTGACAGAAAGGAGGGGAAAAGTACACCTTTGGTTATATGAATGAATTCCTTTTAAATTGATTCTCAGTTATTTTTTAATGTCAAAAATCAGTTTCTTTAATGAGAAGAAGAGAGACATTCAGCTTCTCAAACGACTTCTTCTCAAGCTGAATTTTATTTTCTTTCTTCATTTCTGATTTTATCAGATTCTTGGAAAATCTTTAAATACAGAAAAAGATTTTCCTAAAAATGGTTCTAAGAGATCAAAAGCATTTAATATAAAGTATGATACGTTTAGGAAATTACAGTTCTAAGAAGTTACTATTTCATTTATTCTACCTAAGAGAGTTTTCTTAAATTTTCCTGTATGTAGCAATGTTTTAAAAATGAATTACTATATGCAATTACTCAGGATAAAAAAGTAACAGTACATGTTCGATAAATTTCAAATTGTAGAAAGAAAGATGAAAGGTTATGTGTGTTCTTCTAAGGACTATCATATTAAAAAAAAAAAAAAAATCGGTAAAGCTTTCCAAAAGACAAAAAAGAAAGAAATGCCAGTTTAAAAAATAATCACATGAAGCAGAATAAACTAATATCTAACGCCAAACTTGCGATGTCCTCCGTGGCTGAGTGTTTTGCTCGTTACCTTGTAATCAAAGAGGCCGGCTTCGATTTCCGACGAACACATTGACCTTAGAACGTCATCTCCCTCCGATTGAAGGCAATGGCAAGTCACTATTATCCAGAGTTCTTTCGGTCATAAATCTGTCTCTTGACAAATTCCCAATCATCAGATAGGACATGAAGGATAATTAGAGTGGAGAGGGAAAAGAGATTGATTTGGTTAGAGTATATTTACAATTACCGATTTTCTGGTAGGGACTTCCTAATACGTATAGAAAACGTGTATATATGGCTCAAAGCTTTACTTTTAAAAACGACGACTCATAACAGCTGTGAGACGATATTTCTTTAATTATGATCAAATCCTATAAACCAATGTCCTCTGTTGCATTAAATTTCTTCGTTCTATTATTTGTGAAATAAATCTAGAAATATATTATATCATAAGCATAACCTTACTTTGCTCTATGGTTACTTCGTTTCAAAAACGCTGTTATAAAGTTGAAAACAGCTGAAAACAAAAGAATACTTTTTTCAGTATTTTTTTTTCTGAGCATATTTTCCTATCGTTACAATAAGCTGGAAATTGGAAATGCTTACAGTAAAAGTATTGAACACAGAGTCAGTAGATAGGTGAAGTGAAGTGGAACCTTCCGGAAATAAGCCAATCTAACTATTTGTTATTTGACCGATTTTCAGTGCCGTGATTTGCTGACTAATATGTTGATTGTATGGTAATATCTGAATAAAGTATGTTTTCTCGACGATATTGGACGCATAACACTTGTTTTAAGTAGGTAGGCCTATCGGGTGGGGTAACCGAGGGGAAGTTCGCCACCAAAATAGTATTTTTTCTTCTTCTAAACGAATTAGGGGAGAAGGACCAAATTTATACTGTACATAAAGTAGTCATTGTAGATTATGAGGAATATAAAATAAACACTGTGTTACTTATACTTATGCCATAATATTAAAAATATGAAAATGAGGAAAACTGGCGAAATTCCCATCACATGCTGGGATAATCGCCATATAACCTATATATCATGTTATCGTCACTTTGAGTGTATGTATGTACAAAAGTAGTTGCCAAAGACTCATACAACAAAGCGTAAAAGAGCCAGAATTATCATAGAAGATAAAAAAAATACTTAAAAATACAATACAAGCATGTATAAGTACCATGCTTCAAAGGATACAATTGAAACATTATTACAAAGTTAAGTGGGACGCTATTTTAATCAGATTCTGAATCGGAATCAAGTAAGTCACCATTATCGCACATAGTGCACAAACCACACTGTTTTATTGAATCTTTGTAGCAGTCCCCGCGAAACCAAAGTTGGCAAATTAAGCATTGGTACCAATCCACTTTTTTACCTTTGGGATTCAAGTAATCATCTCCACAGTCACCACAAAATGTTGACTTGATCCGTTTAGCTTTCCCCACTTTCTTCTTGATTCCACTACATCCTGGCTGCTGAGAAGAAGACACTGTACTTTGGTTTCTGTCTTGATATTGTTCACTCCCTGCTGTTGTAGGCCTACTCAGTGTTCGAAATGTAGCTTGGGATGGTTGGGATTATCCTCCTCTCGGCAAGAATCTTTCTGGTACTTTTTACAGGCTGACCTGGGATATGGATGATCCCAAAATACCGTGTAATACATATCTCACTAATTCTTCCCCCTCTCTGCAAATTACACAAATCGAACACTGGGCCTATTGTTGTTATCATCGGAGTCCAGTTTCCCCACACCTTGCTTGTTATTGGATTTTGTCGCCGTAAAAATGTTCTTCCGAGTTAAAAGAACAGCAGACGAATTTCTGGACTTCCGTGCCGTACTTTTCTGTCGATCTTCGGTGTTGACATCAAGTCGTGAAATGACACGGAGCTATCGTTGGTCCTGTTTGGTGACACGTCTGGAGAATTTGGAGAGTCTGTCAATGGGGAACTTTGATTGGTTATTGGTTGTGAATCGGAACGTTCAGATATTGAGCTTGGTGCAAATGCATGTTCTGGTATTGCGTCTGGATTATAAGGATATAGACCCGTTGCCCGGAAACATGCTACTGCCAATAATAATAATAATAATAATAATAAAAGATTTGTTTCCAGTAAATAAATATGTGTTCGTAGTTGTCACCAAATGGACCTAAAATAGGGCATGTTATCTGTTCTTTGAGTCCTCTTCTTATTGGACACTTCCTTTTTTTTTTTTTTTTTTTTAAGAAAGACTTAGGTAAACTGTGTCATCCGGAAGTATTTAGGATTATCACACTGTAGTGTCTACCACTATTTTGTACGTATGCATTGCGAACAACTTGTGTGAACAGATCGTCTGTACGAAGGGCAATTCGCCACTTTGTACGTTACTCTGGCGAACTTACCTGCAAATGCATAGTCGAAAGAAACCAACTCTTGTTTACTTGTACATGCACGCTTTCCAAAGCAAATCTTTTCACAGCATAATTACAGTTTAAGCTTACGATATCAATAATTAACAGGAATGAATATAATTCTTACCTTACAGAAAAATGAGAAATTCTAACGTACTACTGTAATTCTGCGCCTTTCTTTGTCATCCGTTCCGACGTAACTGCGCATTAGAAACTGTACTGCTTGCTTGCTAGTTTGCTCACCACGCTGCAGATATCAGTGCAAACAAGGCACATATTACTTGATTTTTTAGCGGAATAAGTGAGTGTTTCCAACCCATAGTTTTTATTTACGATTACAAAAACCACAAGTACGGCGAAATTCCCAGCATGGCGAACATCCCTTCATTTACCCTGTATGATATTAACATATAGCTGTATCTGGGATATTTCACTGATGGATTGATAGATATCATAGGAAAACTACGTAGATATAACAAGCAAAATTATGTACCTGTACCTATGAACTCTTTCGAGTTTTTCAATCTATTATTGTTTAAAGTAACTTCATCTCTTTGAAACCTCCCATCAAGCATGTACTCCTTGACCCAGTACTTTTTGTCTAGTATAGGCTCTGGACCATCTCTGCGTACGGGGCGACGGTTTATATGTAACTCATGCTGTCCATTCTGACGGCGATTTTCCTGGTTTTTCTTCTACCCATCAGGCGAATACTGGAGTTGTACCTTCAGTAGAAACCTTACCTTCCCATTTCCCAGGAAAACAGCGGAGGGACATTATCTTTCTGACAAGTGACGGACCTAGGCTGCAGATGTCTCTCACAGACATACAGAACAGACAGAAGAGGATGGGGAAACAGGTATTAAAGCCAGCTACAATTTTCCAAGTTTAATTTTCAGGATTCATCGATCTGAGGAAAGTGTTCCGCTTAAAACATTAAGCTATTTTGCCTGCATCTGAAGCACTTCCGATAATCAGATCTCTCTTAACGATAGACAAGCTAATGTCTGTTAGAAATTAAGCCCTCTGAATTTTAAAGAGCAATATTGTTTCAAGAACATTGCAGTTATCAGCATTTGAATGCGGTAATTAGAAGAGATATTTGACGTTGTGGCTAAATTTGATACCAAAAGAAATCTTTTCATTTGAATTTAATCTATTTTCGTTTTGGATGAAGAACTCGTTTCATCCGTGAGAACTCGGATGGAACGCCCAAGCGTTATCCCCTCTTTTTGTGACAATAATAAACACGACTCTTCTTGTGTCACAAACCACATAACGATTGTAAATTGTGTTTCACTTCCTTCTGTTCTTTGTTGTGTAAACGATTAGTATTGTTATGTCATATTTATATTTTTATTAGATCAGATATAGCCAACTTTACTGATTCGACTATACTTAATCCAGTATTGTCAACGATGAAATGTTCGTTCATGTTACAAGGATTATGAAACATTCAGACGGAAAATTTGGCATTTTTTGTAAATATTTGAATGCTGGGTAGAAGCAACTTTCATTAATGTTCGAAATCTTACAGGACTAAAAGCAGATTTTAAAATCAGAAGTTGAAAATAAGAGAAACAAAGTTTTTCTGTGATTAATCATAGTTTTGCAGTCCTTATCAATCCATTAATTTGTTTTTCATTTAATGAATTTGCTTAGTATTAGATTGAAGATAGCTTGTTTTAAATGTCTTACTTAAATTTTCAAATGTATACCGTTTACGGAGATTCTGCATATATCGTAGAAATATAGAATCCATCCTTCCTTAAAGTTTTTTCTTATTTAAATCGTTTTAAATTCTGATATACTATCATAATGTGTGCCCAATTTGGATATATTTCTTTCACTTAATGCTTTGCATCACTGTCAGTTTAAAAACATTAAAGGTTATCAACTGACAATTGCCCTTTACGTTGTAGGAAGAACTGTTTCTATGAGCTGAAACCGGAACACTTTCGCTGACCCGGCCTAACCCGGGAACATGTGACCCAGTGACCCGACCCGAAACTTCACCCGATGTGGGAACTATACTGAATGGGAATTTTACACGTTGTATTTATCGTGAACTGGAGGTAACATCTCCGTTCCTGGTCACCACTAAAGCACTGTTCAATACAATGAAATAATTGAAAACTCTGCTTTGTTCTCCGGAACACCGGGTCAAAATCGGGTAACAGTAAAAACTTTGACCTAAATGATCCGATTAACCCGGTGATCCGTTTCAGCTCTAGTTTCTATAATTTAAAGCTTGATTTTTATGGATTTCCACGAGACAGTGCAAAGCAAGCTTTGGACTTTAGTTCCTTCCTAGTTTCGAGTTCATCTTTGATTTAGTGATTTAGATCATTTTCAGTTTCGAGCAAGAATATATAATACTTCGAGATGTCAATAATAATCGAATTACTAGATATTGGAAATTATTAGTACTTGTATGTCAAATGTAATGCATGTGAGTGGAAATTTGAAATTATTTCTAGGTATGAAAAATTTGATGTCATACATAAGCTCAAATTATGGAAATTCAATTGAGAAATCAGTAATGGATTCAGTGCTTTTTTTCTGGTGATACGAAACGGTACGACTTACCGGCACCTCTTTAGGTTTGATTTTAATCTCGAAATATATTTCAAGAGTATTATCATTGAATCTTCCTAATAGTGAAGAAATCGATATCTCACAGCTTGGAAAAAATGTTCGAAACGGAACATCCGCTTTCGTCTCACAATTTCTGGTACTGAAAATTTCGATAACTCAAGCCCATCCGTCGTTTTATGGCGAGAGTAGCCATCCTGCGTTACTCTTTTGAAAATTCGACGGAGATAGTTCGGAGCACCGTGCTTAGAACGTCATCCTCATCCTATGGAACGCAGTGGCAAACCACCATCGGTTCACTTGCCCAGGGATCTTCAGGTCATAGACCTGCCCATCATAATCATCATCATTAGTACAAAATACAGTAATTTACGCACTAAAAATGTAGGATTTCAAAAGATAAAGTATCGATCGTTTATTGTGCACAATTTTGGAATGACATTTGTACCAAATACACCTACAGCATCTTGTAAATTGTGGGTATTAGAAGGTCTCCTTACGTATCAGAGTGTGAACCGGCTTCTTTATTTCTAGGGGGGAAAGCGCTGAATACATTTATTTAATTTTCATTATCTGATATTCAATTTTGCATTGATTGTGAATGAAAACCTTTAATTATGTTAAAATATATATGAGAACTTTGTGATATTAATTCTTGACTTTCAGTGAATATATACAAATGTAAAAATAGAGAATGGAATAACAAATTGTGATCTGTGCAAAGTAAAAATAAACTTGATAGTGAACAACTGGCTTCAACTCAAAAGGGAATAAAATGTTACTCGGTTTACTACTAATTGTAGATCATCTCTGATGTTGATTGATTCCTTAGCCAGCTTAGGAGATAATGTGAAAGCCATTCATTACTCTGAGTTAAGAATGCTTGGACAACTCTGTTTTTCCTACACATTTGAGCGTGATCCAAATTATTATGTCCCCGGATGTTCTGGTGTGTCACACTCCTAATTAGAAACATTTAAATGAAAAATGCTAATAAACTAAGATTGCAAATGAGTACATAGTCGTGGAACGTTCAACGCACGTAGTGCTCCTACTATATCATTGTATTTTACTGTTGGAACATCATGCAAAAAGGAAAGACGTGTTTCTAGAGAAAGAAAATTTAGTAATCAAGAACAAAGAATGTTCTGTGTGAAAAAATCCGTCTGTGATTTCTATTATTAACAGACTTTGAAATTTTGGATCTACTTGCAGGAAATTTGATATGTAAATTCATTGTTTCTTTCAGAGAAATTTCCTGTACAGATCTCCGGGCTGATCTCTTCCTGGGGAATGATACTATATTCAATATGTTATTACTAGTCCGTGATAACATTAGGAGGGATTGGTATTTTTCCAGCTCTGGGCCCTAATACGAAATAGGTATCGTGGTATCATTACCTTCATTCGAGGTACCATCCAGGCATATAGCTAGTACGCATTACTAGTTCACTGTGCTTCTACAGAGTCACTACCTTCTGTACGATTTGATTCAAATCAATTCACGTAACATGTTAAATATTACAGTTCATGGCAGAAGGATAAAATAAACCTTTATTTTCCACGCTTCGGGTCCATACAACACGTTTAATCTATATTTTCCTCAAATCTTTGTTTATAGGCCCATAGAAGGTATTCCTGTCATTAGTGAATGCCTATTCCAGCATTGTTATTTTCGCCGTTATCTCTTTTTCACATTTTATGTCCTGTCTTAATAATTATACTTCCTAGGCATTTAAAGCTGGATACCTGTTCTATGGTTTCTCTTCCAATTTTGACATTCATCGTGGCAACGTTTATTCTGTTCTCTTATGTTTGTCTTCATTGAACGTTTCTCACAGTTTTCTTTCAGCTCTTTTCCGACTTGTGTTGTTTCATCCTCTGTAAGAACCACATTATCTGCATATCAAATACCTTTGATTTTTCTTTCCTTGAATCTCAATTATTAAGTATCTCTTTACAATCTTTTCTACAATATTAAGGAAAGTGGGCGAATACAACGTCCTTTTTCACTTGTTTACGTATCGCAGTTCATTATGTCACGTTGCCCTTATTCTTTAATTTAATTATAAACTCCTTATATTTCTTTTCCATATCTGCATTCTTCATCATTTATATTAGGATATATCAGTTGGCTTGAGCGAATGGTTTATCAAATTTAAAAAGTGTTTCGCATACCTATCTAATAGCGTTCCTTATTCCCCTTCCCTCTTCGAAATCCGGACTGTTCATTTTCTGCATACATTTTGTTCGTATAATTTTCTGTTCAATAAATATAACTGAATATTCGCTGAATGTGCTACTATATACTGATTGTTCGATAATTTTTACATCTTTTTGCATTCTGCTTCTTTCCCAATCGATTCATTATTGTTTCAAGTAAGCCAGATACCAAAGAAATAAAAAAAAATAACAAGCTACTTCTATACCCTGATATACTGTTAAGTTGGAATAAATGATGAGGAGAAAAATATTCTCATCTGTGCAACGATTAAAGATTTTCTTACAAATGAGATTCCTATATCCTCTTGTGATATCCAAGGTCACTTGACCCACCCCCACACGCACCACGCGTAGCAAAAGTTTATGGACCTTGTGTAATTTCAAATAATAATGTGCTTGTTTGGAAATAAATACGAAATAAAAGTCGATTTCTCATTTCTGAAAAGATCTGTACTTGGTACATAGAAGAGAATACCTTCCTCAATGTTAAAAAATCCCTTTCGGTAGGCCTACAAGCTGAGGTAGATCTCGAAGTTTTTTTTTTCTTTTTTTTTATTATTTTCAAAAATTCAAATCTCGCCTTATATGAGAGCTATCGAGAAACTATTTATTGATTTGTAGATTATTTATCAAGAGCTGTTCAACAATACCCCACAAGACATATATATATATATATACTCGCTTTGTTTCGCTGGGAGCCGGGGTTCGCCCCCAACTTCAGTGCTTTTGAGAGGATGCGCCTCCTTTATCTTAACCAAAATCTCCCTGCAGCACTACACCATCATGGTATCCATCTGAACCCTCCCACGGGGGGCTGCGCCCGCAAAGGGGAGGTTTACCCCATTTATTGTAACCTACTCTTGGTCATACACCTTCAAAGAAAATTTCGTTTCTCTACCTTCAATGATTTGGAAATTGGGTTTTCGGGGCGGCCATTTTGGATCCAAGTTGACGACTTTTTTTAAGTTTTCTTATATTGTCGTGACCTACTTGTGATGGTACAACTTAGAGTAAAATTTCATTTATCCAGCTCAAATGGTGTGCAAAATGGGATTTTGGGCGGTCATTTTGGATCCAAGATGGCGACTTTTCCCAAATGTTGTAATATTTCCCTAAACTACTCGTCGCAATGCCCCTTGATGCCAAATTTCGTATCTCTAGCTCAAACGGTGTGGAAAATGGATTTTTAGGTCCGCCATTTTGGATCCAAGATGGCGTCTTTGGATACATCATGTAATATTTTAGTAACATAGAAATGATAATGTATAGTGTTACCAAATTTGATATTTCTAGCTGCAGCCGTTTAGGCTTTGTATTCTATACAACAATGGGTTCGGCGGCCATTTTGGATCCAAGATGGCGACCGATTTTGCTCATTAACGAACTTAACCGAGCTATTAAGCCTAGAAACAACATAGAAATTTGGTTCAAATATCTTCAAAATTATGGCCGCTAGCGTGTTAATATATATATATACTTTCATATCGTACCGATCTCAATAGGTATATTTTTCTTCGAAATCTACCTAAAAAATCATTGTTCTCTAATACAGAAGTTTCGAAGAGTTATAGTGTCGTTTATCCTTATCATTTCATTGTTTCCAATACGCTTTTGTGTTCGTATTACGGATGGGAGGAACCAGACCCTGAAGACACCCAGAACTGGATCCTACAGGAACCGGGTACCTGGTTCCAAGATCCGGATCTGGATCCTCGGTTTCAAGATCCAGATCTTGGTATCTGGTTCCAAGAGAATGATCCAGTTATCCGGTTCCAAGATCCGAATCCCGGTACCCGGTTCTAATGTCATCCAAAAGAGGATCCTGAGGTGCGAATCCGGATCCATGCTCATTTGTAGTTTATATGTTCATCATAAGGGGCGGCAGCAGCATTGATGCTGATCTACATATTCGATACGGAAATATCATGCAGCTGTTATCACCCGTACAATAAATTTTATTATTATTTTACATATTAGGGTTTCGATAAAGTAAAACGACCTTCAAAGATAAATAAAGCCTTATATCTACTAACTCGGTCTAACTTTTTGTAATGACAGTTGCATAGAACTTTTTGTAATAACGGAGAAGCTAGCGGCTATAATCTATATTCTGCTGTAGGTGCTTTCGTGGCACTCATCTTGTGTATTGAGGAATACCGGACTCTGATATGATAGCTACTGTGAACGATCCCTTACATATGACGCCTCCCTGTCGATCATAGCCGGAGGTTCAGTCAAAAACTTCGAAAATGAAATTTTACGAGCAATATAACTAGAAATTATCTGTTGTAAGTTATTGAAACATACACGATTGAATAAGAGAAACACACGTCTATTGAGGATCGATAACATGAGGAGATCCATTTCTAATGTAAATTTCAGTCCCGAAAGTCAGGTAAAACTGTGATGGGAAACGTGTTTCTTAACATGTGACCCCTATTTTAGCGAAAGTCGCCTGTCAAGCCAGTCTTATGTTCTGTCCAGCAAAGGAGTTAATTTTGGGTTATTTAAAACAGTAAATAATATGACAACTTAACATCAACAAAGTCAGAATCAAGCTCTTCCTTCCTTCTTCTCTGACCCAATCAATATCCCTGGAATAACATGACGAACAAAATACAAATTCGATTTGTATTATACTATGTCGAGTGATCTATATAGAGTCCCTCAGCTCTAATTCTTCGTAAAAATGATGACGTAGTATTTTCAAAAGTATAGATACTAATTTATTTTTGTCTGTAATTTTTTGAATGGAAGAAATGGTTATCCTTGAAAACAATCTTGAATCGAGTAGATACTAGATAGCAACCCTTCTTTCTATAATAAATAATGTGTCAAATCACTTTTCTGGTAGTATCCAACCGGTAAAGTTAACTTTAATGCCTCTAATTGCGATCCAATTAACATGTACTGCACTTTTGCATGCACCAGGAAATGTCTGTGATGTAAAATAAAGGCGAACTGTGAATTGAGCTCACATTAACGACTAGAAATTCCAAGCCTTTCTCTTTCTGGAGACGAGACAAATAAAATCTAGACAACGAAAAAGAAAAATTGATCCGTTTTATAAATGTCACCTAATGATGTAGATTGATTCGTATGTTAAGGAGAGAAAATTAGACAACTGGTCGCTAGACACTAATGATTTAGAGGCAGTCGAATGCACGGACATGGTGACTGATTTTTTACCTCTTCACCTGAACTTGATCCAAGCAACGCCTAGTCGATTGGCACTCGAACACCTTTGTAGATTTTTGCATCTGTCCGTTTCGTTTATTTCAAAATATCGGTCTGCTATCTAGTGCCAGTCTCAAGAGATTGTCCCTGGCTATTGGAGGGAGCTCAGCGAATTTCAACAAGCTAATTTCCTTCCCAACATTTTTAAGATAGTGTTTTCGAATTAGAAACATTCCGTTCCAAGTAAAGATGAATGTCTGATATTTTTCTTTTCAATCTAAATGTCTGATAGAAAAATGTGACACTCAATAGAACAGAGCAAAACAATGCTATTTTTAATCAGACTAACTATCTTATTTCCTATTTACGTACTACGATAGAGGAAGCATAATGATATATTAGTATCATTCTCTTAGATTATCCTGTTTTTTGGTGGGAAAACACCGTATGCGTGGGTTTTCTCGGGGTGCTCCCGTTTTCTCGCACTTTCTTCATTCCACCAATTCATTCCATCCCTACAGCCTAAGTCATAGTTGCCTAAAGGCCTTAAAATAAATTCAAATTCTTAGATTATCCAATTTAAGAATGGTGATAATTTGTTATTATTAGTGCTGATATATATGTGTGTGTGTATATATATAATAATAATAATAATAATAATAATAAATCAAAGCCATATTCAATCCACTACTGGATGAGGCCTCTCCCCGAAGGGAGGAGTTGGTCTACTGCTCCCACGCTGACCAGACGGGTTGATCGCCACTGTATTTTATTCACAGCAGCTCCCCAATTGTCCTCACGATGCTGGGTCAACACCGAAATTTTTAAGCCCCATCGGGAATCGAACCCGGGACCGCTCGCACTGTAGTCGAGCGCACTACCGACTAGGCTACGCAGAAGCTCATATATATATATATATCTATATAGAATCTGAAGAATCTCTTCTTCAGATTCTACGGCGAAACAATTGTGCATAAGATTTCCATGATTTTATCTCAAGTCCATAAACATAGGTTTAATTTGTTGAATTATCGTTATTGCTTGTTTATGTAACAATTATGTGAACTTTTAAAGGAAAGAGATGAGAAAATGAACAGTTAGCCGCTTGGCGATAGCTGACAATTGTGGTCAAGTTGCAGGAACAAGATGCTGGTAGTTTACAAATATTCTGCAATGCGAATTGCAGAAGTAATACAACATAAACTCTTTATTTTTAATCGTTATAGTTATAGGGATATCCTATGAAACTATTGCAGATAGGTAGGAGAAATCATGAAACGTTTGAAATTCTATAACATTAAAATAAAAAGCTTGCTGAGTGTTTTTTTTTCTTCCATTTTCTCGAAAACCACACTTTCCAGCCCAACATATATGGATTTATGCTTATATGAACCCTTATGATGTGAGGGTTTCAAATAAATATGTACTTTCTTGATCGGTTGAATCATTGAGCCTCCAGAAGCGAGAAAATACGGACAAAGATGTTACACTGATAATTGCAACAATCAAGATCAACAGTGAACAGCAATTAAAAAACGAATTAATAATAAAGACGTGTCCTTGATAATCTCATTTGTCAACTTTAATAGTGTTTTACCAATCTTCGTTAGATTTTACTAATCGTTAAGTAGCTTTAAGCTTTTAAAAATCATTACGTTAACTTTTTAGTAAGACTGAAAATACGCTCTCTCTGTGAAAGGGAGAAGATTCTCGGAGGAGGCTGAACTTCCTTCGCGAACAAATTATGAAGCTTTTTTGTTTTCTTTCATCACAAAATATGACACTTTTAGTTTATGCACTGGAATACGTTGACACCTAGAGTGCATTTTAAGTTTAGTTCGGGTTTAATTTTGAACATTGTGTTCCTCTTTGTTGATGTGGATCGTTAATAATAAATAAACATTCTGGTTTAGATTGCACAAACAATTGTCAATTTCAAGTGTTCTTTCCAGTGCAAATATTTTCATTAAGCTTAATGGTGTTTTATATGGCATTGGATTGAAGAAATTAGTTGTTTAACAATAGCATGCAATTAAAACTCCAAATACGACGTCAAAATTTGTAATTTTACTATAAACTGCATCGAGTATCTGTCTTGGGTCCCGAATTAAAAGATTTAAAAAAAAGTATCATATGTTTTTTGTTCCGTTCTTTTTAATTAAAATATACAAACAAGTACGCTGACAGCTTTATGTTTATTATGTGCTGACTGCTCTCATTGGTTTGTGTATATATGTATGTGTGTGTAAGAATGTGTGTGTTTAGTACCTGAGGACAAATAATTAACAGGGAGAAAGGGGAAGGTTAAGTAACTGTCTTAGGGGACGGATGACTCTCTTGGATTGGACTTCCCGTACCAAGACATCCAAGATATATCACATGTCACGGAAGCAAATGGTGAATGGGCGGGGAGGGAGGGAAACAAGAGATTAAGACATGAGAGACAACGAAAACTAAGTGCGACACAACGTGACCCACCAAAATTCATACGTGCCTACATTTCACTACGGTAATGATACACACTAACAAACATTACAGCTATCTACCCCTTGCATCACTCTTGCAAGTTTTTCTTCCTTGTTTAAGGAATTGGTAAAGTCCACCTGTGATTTCTGTCACAGTTGAGTTTATGATACTCTCTGGAATCGGAACTAAGTAAAAGTGATTCATACTGTTATACTTACGAGTAAATGAAAAGACCTGAACGATGTAGATCCGAGCTAACGAATAAATGGGGAAAATCTCGGTCTAAATCTGAAAGCTGGTCATCCTAATTTGGTACGTGTATGCGGTGCCTTGGCTTCGTAACCAGCTATTGGGACTGGGAGAGTGTTAAGGTGTGAGGAGTAGTCTATATACACAGGAAATTGACGTGTTTGGTGGTGTAATGGACAACACACCTGGCCGGCAACTAGGAGATCCGAGTTCGAGTCCCGGTCGCTTCAGTTGTCAATTCTTCTGTGTTAATTTCAATTTCCTACAATGATTCAGTTGTTTTTCATTTGGCCAAGGTATGGTTTAGAAGTATGAAACTTATGACAGAAAATTAAATTCTATTGTATTTTATTCTGATTAATACCACCACTCGTCTACGTGCTGAGAAAAGCAGGTAACTGTCATATGATTTTGTAAAACTGCACACTAATATTAGTTAAGGTTGGATAAGCTTTCTATCATCAATATCTTACTAGAAATGAACTGCAGTTTTTAGCTACAATATTACACGAGAACTAGCTGTAATATATTATAAAATATTGACAAATGTCGAATACAAGATGAAAAGAATACAAACCAGATATGTTTTGGTAAGTCTTTACTGGTATCATCTCTTCTGCACTACACTGCAAGTAGTCACTTTATAGAGACTTAATAGTGAATTATATCGCCTTTCAGGGCTGTTTCTTGCCGTTTATAGTTTTATCAAGTAGTTATGTATAAACAGTGAAAGCAATTATATTGATTTCGCGTGTATATACATATATATATATAATCACAATTTGGTTTAAAAAAATGTTTGTATAATTAAAAATTAATTAATTATGAAAATTATACTCCATTAAATTATAAAATAATTACGTTTCGTTTTAAACAGACGACATAGTAATAGACTTCTTTCTATTAAATCAAAATAAACACGAAAACTTACTCTCAGAGTCTGTTTGTGTCACTAATTGTGCTATTTTGTCAGTGGAAGAAGAAAGAGGAATGCAAGCAGTCATAGCCTTACTTGCAGTTACCGTCTTATCATTTGTTGGGTATGACTGACGAAAAATCTTTGAGGTAACCTGCCTCCAGGTTCAAATCGCAACCTCTACTACTAGGCGAGCACGCTACTGCGGCGCTGAGTAATCCCGTTTGGTTACTCCACAGTTTTATATCAGCCTTTTTTTTTTAGCATAACAGCAGTCACTCATAATATGGAACTGTAGTTACATTCTCGGTTGATAAGCCGCGTGAAATCAGGCGAGAATGCCAACGTTTTAAGAACTAGTATTGTTCTCAACCTCAGATATATTATAATGAGATTTCTGAATATGAGAACAATGTTACCTCTCGAAACGTCCGAATTCTCACGTAATTTCACCTGGATAATCAGTCGAGAACAGCGTTATAGTGATTTTTGGAATTTTACCCCGCAGCTAAATTATTAACATTATATTGTACATAACATTAAGTACCAACATTTATTCTTAAACGAAAGGTTTATATAATTTAATATCACGTAATGTGGTCAATCCGGAAACTCCAAATAAATAATTTTCAAATACGTAATTTTATTAAACGGCAACGTTTATTCTTTATTTAAGTTTCTAGGAAGTATTTCAATTCTAAAAATCATCTAGTCTTTACCAGGGATTGAGAGGGGAGTTGTAAGTGCTAATTTTACTTTAATCGTCAAGCGATCATTTCATTCTCACATTGTAACCGTGCTTTTAGAACACAATTGGAACTGGAATTTGTGGCAGCTGATTCGTTCACATATCACTGAAGCATTTAATCATAACCAAGACTTAGGACTTTGTGTGTGAACGTTTGTGTGTGTTTGTATGTATCTAACCTTCTAGCAGAAGCAGCATCTTTCATGACAACTCCCATAGGAGGTGTTTTCTGTTTTCTCCAACTCATCAGGCAAACGCCAAGACGTGTGCAATTTCTACAGGAGACACAATCTTCTCTCCGTGACTTGGGTGGCGATTGAGCGTTTAATTTTCGCTGACTGACAGGTTAACTACGTCGAAACGAACACATTTATATACGACGCAATCTACCCGTTTTCTTGCAAGTCGATGACTTTATCCGGAACATTAAATGTGGATCATTTTGCACTCAAACCTATTTGTAGTGCATTTTTGTGTCACTCTATCATTTATACAAAATATAGCAGAAATGTGGAATAAATTAATGCTCAATTTAATTGTATGACATACTTCTATTTTAACACCAAGCTTAAAAAATGGCTTCTGTTTGTTGCATCTAGGTTATGTTTTATAAATAAATATATAAATCCAGAATAGAACAAATAAAACACTGTTGGATTTAGCATGTGGAATGGAGATTACATCACTGAAAATCTACTGGCACAAAAAGCACAAAAAAGCTTCTCCAAAAATGAACTTTATATAAACACATGTGAACTTCGTGTGAACCTACTAAAAATGTGAGTTTTGTGTGTGTTCAATGTGTCTCTTTATTGGGGTATTACCCATAGTGTATATCTTGTACACATTAAGTTCATATTTACCGTAGTTCACATTATATAGAGTTCATTTTCAGATAAGTTTTAGTACATTTGTAACTATTAAGCGAACTTTTTTTTGCATGAATTCGGTATCAGCACACTAAAAGTTTATGTATTGTACACTAAAAATGTGATGTAGTTAATATCATTTTTACGAATAGTTCATATTATGCATTAAAACATGCTAAAACTAGAACATATTGTGAAACTCTTTCGGGACATATTGTGCATTTTAAGTGCACTGTGATTTTCTGTGATGTAGAAGCTAATGATCATATTCGCAGCGTGATGCTAAAATTTTTGAATATGTACAGGGTGCATCAGAAGTTCTTGTACACGGAATTATTGGGATTTGTATGAAGAAGTGCAAGTGATTTGTGTGAAAGGCCATAAGAGAATGTTTGTAGTAACATAAAATTGAAGGGTAAATGTTATACAAGTCGTACTTAATGTTATTTGATGCCAAAATATACAAAGGTTGCCTCATAAGGACGTGAAAGTGATTCCTTTTGGTTCTTTATTCTATATAGAAACAAATTATTAGATATAATTAGACAATATAATTAAATTAAATATGAAAGAAACTTGTCAAGTAGGTCTATATTCGCTTTTTAAAATCGAACTATGACGAAAAATAATTTCCTTACCTAGGCACTAGGGTGGTCCGATTTTTCTTTCAGATATTGGGGTTCGAATAGTCATCAAGAGTTGTGTATTGGTACGAAATAAAGCCATGCCAAGTATGACCGTCCTTAAACAATATTTAACAGGGCCCCTGTACTGTTTCTTGCAAAACATGTAATAAAAATATGTTACCAGTTTCCACATGCTGGGGTTCGAGTAGTTATGAAAAGTTGTGCATTGGTACGAAATGAAGCCATGTCAATTATGGCCGGCTTCGGCCATCAAACGTTTTTGGCCGTTTTCAAACTATTTTTTTTCGGACTCCGGGACCCGGCTACATATTTTTTGATCCGGCTGTGTTTCGACGAACAAATTTAACATAACATTCTATAACTCTTGCACGGTACTCAAACTCAAATTTCTAGTAATTTTTCTTTCGGCCGTTTTGGGCCCTCGAAAAAAATTGTTAGAAATTTGAGTTTGAGTACCGTGCAAAAGTTGTAGAATGTTGTTATCCTTGTTCGCCGAAACATAGCCGGATCAAAATATATGTTGCCGATCCCCGGAGCCCGAGAAAATCATTTTTTAAAAAACGGCCAAAACTGGCCATATTTGACATTGCTTCATTTCTTACCAATGCACAAGTTGTCATAACTACTCGAATCCCAACATGAGGAAAATGGTATCATATTTTTATTACTTGTTTTGAAAAAAAAAAAACAATTGGGCCCTTTAGGAGTACAGGGATCCTGTTAAAGGACGGCCATATGTGGCATCGCTTTATTTCGTACCAATACACAACTTTTGATGACTACTCGAACCCCAATCGATGACTACTCGATGAGTCGCAACTACCTCACCTGTAAAAGAAAATTCGACCCACCCTACTAGGCACCCGTAAGCCCAGTTATAAAAGGCAAAGTAGCCCTGAAGAAATCTAAACTTCGTATTCGTATGTAACATGTTAGTAATCAAATTTATACAACATGAGTTATGTAATTTGAAATAACGCTAATTACAGCTCCTTGATTTCATATCTGGGTTTGGGGCTGACTAGTCCCTAGGTAGGAAAATTGATTTTAAGATTTAGAACAATTTTAGGAAGGGAATGTACTCGAAAAGTTTTTCATATTTACCGGTATATCATTTTAATTTTTCAGTTTTCAGCTTTTATATGCTTTTATCATTTTAGTTAACAGCTATTTTTAGACGTGACAAAGATAAGGGGCTTCCCCCGTATCGGGACGGGCGTAAGCCATAGTGCTGCTACCGCCCATACAATTCATTTTTATCTTTTTTAAATACTTTTCCAAACCAAGTTGTCTCGGGCTACTGCCAACGTCCTTCCGCACTGTCGAGTGTAATATTTAATGAACAAACCTCATTTCTTTTTTTTTTTTAATCAGAATCAAATTTAGAGTTCTTCAAAACCCCTATAACTAAACTCACATTTTTTTATTTATTTATTTATTTTGTGACAGTTTCATTTTCATAATGAAACATTTTAGATTTTGGAATTAATTTTATTTTCAATTTCAAAACCAAACGCAGCGACCTTCGGAACTCAATATATATACAATTTTACTCAAATTGTGTCATATCTTAAATTTTGTTTTAGACTTTCGCTATTTTGGATTTCGAGACTCAAAATGTTTGACTCCAAAATCGCACTCAGCCTCCCCTTAACTCCTCAGATATAACATTTCACATAATTAGGAGAATAGTATTAAACTCACAGTATGAATTCGTCTGCGGAGTGCCCGTTTCCTCCAACGGTAATGTATAGGCCTATTCTAAAATAGCAAGTGAGGAAGGCTTTTCCGGGCTACCAGTGACTGCATTGATAGTCGCAACTACCTCACCTAAATATTTTTTCTTTTTTAATTTACAATTTTATGAGTCAAACATTCAACTATGGTTTAAACCATTTACACATTTGAGGTATGACATTCCTCGGTGAGCCCTTTTCCGTGGTAAAGAATTGGGAAGATAGGATGGTAGGACATAATTAACGGTATTATTGCGTCATTCTTCTCGTGTAAACGGTCACAATTATTAGAACCATCTGCATTAATCTAAACATATTAAGTTAATTCAGAGACTAGAGACTAGTAAGCTGAAAACAAGTTGTTATGAAAATCGATATACCGTTACCAAGATTAGATTTAGCAACCAGAGTGAACACACTAAACGCAGTATATTTGTTATATGCATACTGTATATGACGTATGAAAAACTCTTATTCTTGTGCTTTTATTTGTTTTACCTATTTTTGCTTATATCAAATAGTCCTGTGGAACTACTATGCACATACTGACTTCAATATAGTAATTAGTCTAGAATGTTTGCTTGGGAGTCTATAAAAAAGGCCCATGAGTATAATAAAAAAACAAACTATTTGAGTTTTGAGCCCACCGAATAATCGTGTGGTTGGAGGTGTTAGGTTAGCGTCTCCAAGGTCGTAGGTTCGAATTCCGCCTGGGACATGGATGTTTGTGGATGTTAACAAGTATTGCACTCATATAACCGTGACTGACCGAAGTGAAAAAGTTGCTAAAATGACCCATATAAAATAAAGTTTACCAAGTTTTTTTTTTTTTTTTTAAACTTAAAGAGTAAAAGTGTGAATATTTTGTATTTCTCGTTAGCCTAACAATTACTTTCCTATTAGTCTTGCCGCAAGCGATATATTTAAAGAAACAGTTTTTGTGTGTAAAAACTGTGTATAATATAATTATTATATTCTCAGGTACTTATATAAGTTGTACAGCAAGAAGTAAACAGAGATTGAAATTCGACCTCTACCTGATCTTCTTTCTTTCAGTTAGTATTTTTTACACATGTTGCATGTTTCCACTCCTTCGCTTCAGGCTCTTTTCGTGAGATGGTAATTCCCGTACTCTTTGTTCCTACACGTTTTTTTCAACAGAAGATGTAAGAAGGGCGTAGATGAGGTGTAAGGAACAGTTGGGATCTAACGTCAGTATAGTAATGACATGTTGTCCACCTGTTGAGTATGTGAGGGTGTTCTGACTGTAAAATTTTGGTCCAGCTTTTCAGTGGCTTGAATGTGTTCCTTTGAACTTACAAAGACCTTTGGCTTCTCATGTTTTAAATGTGCCATTTCAATTGCTGACAACTATAAATAGAAAGGAAGACTTTTTATTTAAAGAGTTTAATAAAGAGAGTGCAAAGCATAGAACCTATCACTTATCTATTCGATTGTTTGAGTGAGCTATTTTAAGCGCTTAGTTCTAAACAATACTATGAACTAGTTAGATTCTATTGTTATTTGAAATGCCATTTTCATTTCTTTAAGTAAGTGTTTCGAAATTCATTGTGTGACTGTTTTTACCTATAATAATGATTTAGACCCTCATTTAACATAAAAATTATAGGAAAATTAAATCGTACACACTAAAGGACAGACATATTAGTAAGCTGAGAGTTCGTTGATACGTCCCTTCGGTTATGAAAAGTGGAGTGAACATGGCATCCGACATACAGTATGACAAACTCTGATTCAGTTTTGTTTATCTCATTAATAAACATTAGTATAAAAGAACTCCTGGAAATATCACTATAATAAATTTAAACGTGCTGTCTCCTTTTTTGTGATCCAATAACACCCAAGCCCTGTGATGAATACGTTAATGCCGCGAATTTCCGATCAGCTTTGCACGTTGGGAAGGAAAAGCACGTGGGCTCGAACCCCGTTGCCAAACATGGTACCTGAAAATTTCCAGAGTTTCTATCAATTTCACGAGTCGAATGTTGAGTTGGTACTAAAACTAAAACCCTTCCCGCTAACTTCCACTGAGGCACGATGTTTGGAAGCGGAGTTCGAACCCACGTGCTTTTCCTTCCCAGCGCGCAATACAGATGTAAAATTCGCTGCATTAACGTATTCCTCATAGGGGTTGTGTTCTATTGGATCACAAAACATGAGATATCAGGTTCAAATTTATCACAGTGATGTTTTCAGGAGTTCTATTATACTAATGATGGCAGTTACAGCGCTCATAACGTTAAATAATGTAAAATATTACCGTAGCTACCAAGTTTCACTTTATAATATTTGAGAGTTGCAAACGCAATTTCCCGCAAAGCTTTCAAAGAAACTAGTAAATGATCACATTATTTTGTAAATAGAACCTAAGGATCATTGACATGATGTGTCACTTGACACGATGTTGTCATTTAAAAAAAAAATCACTTGTTACCACTAGACCACAATAAAATGGGACAAGTTGCAGTGTTTGACCACGATGACATATTCTCCTTTACATTAAAAGAGACGTGTGCCGGGATTCCTCCTGGAAATCAGTTGGTTACGAAATTAAAGAGATGGGAAGTTCTCTTTGGGTTACCCTGTATTTATTTGATAATCGCATTTGGCAGGGATCAGAGCAATTAACTAACACGTCAACTTCATCAATAACTTTAATCTAGCATTTAAATTATCTTCAGAACAACATTTTATGTAAAAGTGAATGGGAAATGAATAATTTCAACACATATGTATGGCGTGTTGCCTACCTTTCAGGCATTCAGAACAAAATTTCGAAAATTTTGAAGTCCTGTAACTCGTGTTCCGCTGAATTCCGAAACGTAGTACTACAGGAGTGTTCATTTGAACACATCATCAATGCACTGTGGAAGTTCCATGCTAATTTTCTTGTCATACCGGAGACAGTTTAATTGTTAGGCATGAGTTTTCTTCTCTAATGGCGTCAATGAACTGTATGCTTCTTCTTTCTGTCTCTCTTTCTTTCTCCTTTAAACTTCTTTAAGATGTATGTAAATAGTATTACTGAGCGTGATGCTAAGCTGAACCCTGCTCGTTACGAAATTGGGATCACTAGGCTCAAATTTCAGGACTTAGATTTCCCCAGTTTTCTAAAAGTGGTACCTTGAAATGAGGCAAGATTGCTCGCTTTCACATTCCTTCTTCGCACATGTATAACTTTAGCCTTATATTGCTGTAAATGACCATAATTTTTTTATCTATAATTCATTTTTATTTTTCCTTTATTTGTATTCATTGTCCTTTACTACTGTTGCCATTGCTGCTTTTCTTAATGAAACATTCAATCCATATTCAGATTACCGTTGTTTTCCTTAGACGTAGGATAAAGAAGCTAGTGATCGTTGTGTTAACGTTGATTTTGCAGAAATTGTTTCTTGGGGTTCTACAGGTGTAAGATATAATCCGAGTGTTCCCAGTTCCTTAGCAACTTTAACTTCAATAAACAATACAATAGCATAAATGCATTGTCTAGTTTGCATTTCTTTACAACCTTATTTTGTTTCAGAAGTAATCACCTGAAGTTTTGCCCCTCACTATTGGTCGTCACAACAATGTACGTATTTGTCACTCAATCTGCTATAAATTCCAGTAGTTTAATTTTTAGTACAAACAATTTAATTTTACACAAAACTCTATATTAGAGATGCTAGTAAGCGTGAACTCAATTCAGGAATTCGGAACTCAATATTCCGAAAATTTTCGGAACCAACATTTGGGAATTCTGACTTTCCCAGATTTCAGGATTCGACATTCTAGTAGTATTCCGACTTCCCGAAATTCCAGAATTCTGGACAAAAATGATATTCTGATTTCATTTTAATCATAGAATATTTTAGAATTGCAAATACCCTTTCTTTACATGTTATACTGTAATGTAGATAGTTTTACATTTCCTGTATAATTTACCTTTTAAAACGAAGAAAGAGGCATTTATACAAATATATTTAAGATTAACAACTTATCGAATAAGAACGACAAAATAAGTAACAATATTGTAAAGTGACGTGAATTATGCAACGCAGTGTGTATAAGAACACGTGCTATCGTAGTGTGCGTAAAAACACTTACTGTTTGTTTACAAACATGCAATGAAAGACGGAGAACGTCGTATGAGTAAAAACACGTGCATTTTCGGTACGTAAACAAGTAGTAGTGGAACACGGAGGGAGCCGACAACAGCAACCGAAGCTAACCAATGATGCAGATGACGTCTGCAAGTGCGGCGTACCAAAACATAATAAAAGGCTTCGGGCCTCTTCAAGCTGCACTATTCTGCTACGGGAATAGTCAACTCCACTTCTCTTTCTCATCTTGGTCGTACCTGCTACGGGGTAGACCATCCTCACCTTGGTCGGACCTGCTAAGGGGTAGGCCATCCTTACTTACCGCCTTATCTGCCACGAGATAGGAAATCTCCCTAATAGTCCAGATCTGCTACGGGATTGGACTCTCCAAACCTCCTTTCTCTGCCAGGCAACAAGCCGTTTCTTGGGCCGACAACTGCTAGGAAACAAGTCGTTGCTTGGGCCAACGTCAACTTAATCCAGGAAACTTATAGAGAAAGTAATTGAGATACTTTGTACCTCAAAATTAGATCTGCATAGTTTTGTACGGAAGACTCTTTTTTATTAACTTTACGGACTTCGTATTTTTTAATAAAAGGTGAAGGTAAAAAGGCAAGCATCGATTCTTTCATTGCTTTGCCTGCTCTGCCTACCAAATAACAAACTATTCAGTAACAGGTTGCGTTGGCAATTAAGGCAACTAATCCAGACTCAGATAAACTTAGCGTTGCGGTGGTAATTAAGGCGCACCCACAAGGGAACATTTCGATATTGTTAGTGAATAGTTTGGAAATTTAAAATAAGAGATTAGCCTATTTATTATTAGTTTTATGTTTAGTGCTGTCAGTTTTCTACCCTGAAATAGACATTTCGTATATTATTTTTAAGCTTCTTTTGTTTTAGTTAAAGATGTACATATAATATGAAGACTAATTAAAATACAAATAATGCTATGTTCTATTTAATGCATACCAGTAAATGTGCAACTGAAATACGTTAACTATACTAGGGATGGACAAGAGTGGAGCTAAAACTGGACTCGACTCGAATTTGAGTCGAGTTTCGAGTCGAGTCACTGTGTTTCGGGTCGAGTTTCAATTTGATTCGAGATTGATATTTGGCTCGCCCGTACGACTCGTTTTTAGTACAGGTAAAAATAAGCCAAAAATAGACCCAAAAACGGAAAAACTCCTGCATTCATGAAACTTTGGTAATAAGTTACTTTAGACATGAGGTTCACAAAACCGAATAGTGCATAAAAATTCTAGGGGGAAGGGGGGAAGTACTGGAACTTCATTGTTGTGTGAAATAGGCGTGTGAGGTGTCGATGTATAGTTTTTTTTTTTTTTTTTGGTATGCTGAATCGAATGAAAACATCATCAGGTCAAAAAAACCAACAACAATAGAAATTTAAAGCGGAGGAGGAATTTAGGGGGGCGATTTTTTGCATGTTAGGTAAATTTCTTTAGAAATATGTTTAATGCAGAGACTCTCATCAAGTCAGAAATTCCGGAAAGTTTCTATGTAGTTTCTCCGTTCATCATCCCCTGACACGAAAACTACCCTCAGATGACAGCCATATTCGATCCACTACTGGATGAGGCCTTTTCCCGGAAGGAGGAGTTGGTCCACTGCTCCCTCGCTGACCAGACGGGTTGGAGAGGACAGTCTAAGTTCCGGAAAGTTTCTATGTAGTTTCTCCGTTCATCATCCCCTGACACGAAAACCACCCTCAGATGACAGCCATATTCGATCTACTACTGGATGAGGCCTTTTCCCGGAGGGAGGAGTTGGTCTGCTGCTCCCTCGCTGAGCAGACGGGTTGGAGAGGACAGCCTAAGCTCTCAACTGTGATCACCACTGTCTTTTAGTCATAGCAGCTTGCCAATTGCATCACAATGCTGGGTCAACACCGAAATATTTGAGCCCCTACCGGGAATCGAACCCGGGACCGCTCGCACTGAAG
>JAGDQP010000829.1:68876-134850 GCA_022664845.1 Lepisma saccharinum
ATAAGTAGTAAAGTACTTTTCGAAAACCCTTTTTTTTTATTTATACGCGTATGTAAAATAGTCATTCTTATTTATTTGAAATTTTCTCCAAAATCAACGTCTTGATCATTGTATCAAAATCGTATCGTGTTTGTGAAACAGATGCTTGGGTGGATTCTTGACGATGAAGATGAAAAAGATACCATTTTTTTTTTTTTTGGTTTGAAATTCTTGGGTGGAAGCGGTGGAGTCTTTGACCGTACTTGTTCTTGCGAATCTTAACGGAAGTTATAAAAGCACTTGGACTCGGGTTACAAGGGGGAGTATTGTGCCCAACTGATTTATGATGACCTTTTCGTCCGCCCGCTATGATCATTGTGAACAACTCAGGTTCTTCAATTATTCTTTCGGAAACCGCAATAAACATTTTGATATCCATATCTGCTGAGTACAAGCAGAACTGTGATACAAGCAAGTAGGTCGAAATACAGGGACAAATTGTTCTTGCTCTCTCTCCCAGCATTCGCAAGGTGTTCCAAGCAGCATCTTTGCAATCGATTGCCAAAAGGAAATCTGTATTTGCCAAAGTGAGAGGGGAAAATAACTGTTTCCAGGGGACAATTTCTTTCGTCTCTTCTGTCTTCCCCATTTTTTGCGAATACAAAAAATGTAGGATGATTGAGTGGAAGAAAAGGTTAGCATGATTTTAAGTCCGCCATCTAAACTAAGACGGAATAAATAAAAATAAATCCACGTCCTTCCGAATACAAAGCCAACGCTTTACCAACTGAGCTAGCTTGTTCAGTTTTAATAGTTTATGTTGTTGTGTATGAATTCACCGAGCGTCCGTAACTCAGTCGGTAAAGCATTGACTTCGCATTCAGAAGATCGTTGCTTCAATTCCCGTGGTCGGACATCCTGAAAGGAGTTTTCTAGGATTTTACTGTACTACCAAGCATATGACAGAATGGTATCTTCAAAACAGGCCTTAGTCAATGCCTTCTCAAATCCTTCCTCTCCTTATTGTTATTGTAAAGTATTCAGCGTTAAATTGTATCTTAATAATTTGGAATTGTTTAAATGGTTAAATACATTCATAAAGGATTAATTACTAGAACCTTAAATAGTGCTGCAGTATAATAATAATAATTAACAGAAATTAAATTTTAACTGGTCACTGTACAAGTCAAAAGTAAATAGAAGAAAACGTATTGGCTTAATCACAGCGCCAATCCATGTTAAGATGACAAGTAGTGGTAGCGAGAGAACATGCTGGACAGGTTCTTGTTGATCATTTTTTATACAATCACAATTAATAGGGTCTACTATTCTTTAGCACAACTTAGGTTTTTCTAATATTCAGCCCTTCTGGATCAACCCTGTGAAGTTTAACCAAACATATGAAAACAGGATTTTATTTTCGAGAAACATAATAACGCTGTGCACTGATGACGTCAAAATTCCTCGTTAGGTGAAACGGAATTGGCCAAACCGGAAGACAAGAGATTGTCAAATGTGGATAGAAGATTATTCGGATATAGGATGGATAACTACTCATCGGATGACGGATATTATTCCAGTCATTAGAGACATAAAACAGGTGTTTTCGTACAAAAGGTTGAGGAGTTTTGAAATTTGGCAGAAGTGTACACCTGCCCTAACTATAAGGTGAGAATTTTTTTAAAATTGAAAATTTGAGTGACTTTCCAATGTAAATTTTCTACAAAGTTACTTACACAAAAATTTTGAAAATGTCGCCATTTTGAATCAAAAATTGCGGGAAAACATATATATATATATCAAGTATGCCCAGTTCAAACCACTGAAGCTAGATAAACGAAATTTGATATGCTGATGTATCATCAAGAGTAGCTTACGGGAAAATTACAAAATTTTGAGAAAATCGTCAATCCAATATGGCGTTATATATATATAACAGAACATACAGGTCGAATCGCTGGAGCCAGAGAAACGAAATTAAGCATAAATGTGTACCATCAAGATTAGTTTACGAAATTTGAAAAAAATCGCAATCTTGAATGCAACAGAGACGATTAAAATATATGTGGATATCTTAGATATGTATGTTTCTCGGCCATACTGGGTCCAATATGACGAGTCTTTTCAAATTGCAAAATTTCATGGTAAATTACACTTGATGACAAATTTTCATGACAAGTTTCGTTTTTCTGGCTCCAGCGATTAGGCCTGGGCATATTTCGACATATATACGTTTGTTGGTCATATTGGATTCCATATGGCGATTTTTTTTTCAATTTTCGTAATTTTCTCGCAACCTACTCTTGATGGTACACATTTATGACACATTTTGTTTATCTATCTACAGCGGTTCGGCCTTCGTGTTCTACTGTTCTTTTTATATTCGCCATATTGGATTCGCCATGACGATTTTCTCCCAATTTTCCCGTAATCTACTCTTGATGATACATCAGCATATCAAATTTCGTTTGTCTAGCCACAGTGGTTTGGACTGGATATATATACATGTTTTTCCGCATTTTTTGATTGCAAATGGCGGCTTTTTCAAATTTTTTATACAGTACTAGTAACTTTATAGGAAATTTACATTGCGAATCCTCTCAAACTTTCAATTAAAAAATTGTTCTCTAAAACCTATAGGAATGGAGTTCTATGCTAAAATCTGCCTTTCAGCCGCCATTTTTCAAGATGGCGGCGCGAGCGGCTGTCCCCCAACTCAAGGTTACAAAGTTAGCATTATAGTTAGGGCTCTTAAGTGTACAATTGTACCAAATTTCAAAACTTCTCAACTATTTTCACCCAAAAAGTACCTAATGATTGACTATATGGGGATGTCATGTATCCATCCGCTATCCGATAGCGGATAATTTTCGGATGTAGGCTAATATCCGGATAACGGGTAATATTTGGATGACAGATAAAATCCGGATGGTTAAATGGAAACCGGATAATTTGTCATCTGGTTGTCCGGAAATTTTGGCCATCCCAAGAAGACAGCATAGAGACATTAATACTGTAGAATTTGGCTCGTTTTAGCTCGACTCGACTCAAAACTCGAGTGAATTTCGAGTCAAGTTTCAAGTCGAGTTGGACAATATTTGCCGAGTCGAGTTGAAAGACTTCTCTTACGAGTCGAGTAGAGTTTAACGAAAACTGGCTCGTGTCCATTACTAAACTATACACAGTAGAAAAAGGTTTCTTAAAACCGAGAAAGAATTTTCTTAGAAATGAGAAATTAACATTCTCATTTAATTCAAAATGAAAACATACTGGTTCTGAAATAAGATAAGTAATCTTAATTCCAAAATGGCATGTACTCATTTTGAATTAAATGAGAATGTTGACATCTCATTTCTAAGAAAATTGTTTCTCGGTGCTCAGATAAGAACTTCTTTCTCAATTTTAACAAAACCTTTTCCAAAGAAAGGTATTAAATTCCACATCTTCCCATGTATTGGGATATGGTAACCTTCCTTTAGTAAGAACTTTGGTAATGTAAAACATCGCCACCAATTGGAACACAAATTTCCCTGTCCATACTTTAAGATTTCATCTTCAAAACTTCAATGTTAATTCCCTCTACACTTTCTGTCATTCAGATGTACCTAAATCGTGCTGCATTAACCTCTTTCCCCCCTCCGCTCTAATACAACAACAAAGAAGCTGCTAAGGTAATGTTCAGACATTCCGCGCAAATTAAATAAATGGATTAAAGGTAAAAAGGTAAAGCTACGCCTGTGCGATACGCACTCGCCGTGAACGGCGAATGGGGGATGTGGAGGTAGCGCTCCACATTTTCTTGACCTACGGTACGAAGTAAGGTGGGGTGGTCAGTCCCACACTCGACCGCCTTTACCTTCCCAAGGTGCCCAGAAATACCAAGGACACCCCGGTACTCAGTTTGATAGGAGGCTGAGTGCACCTCAGAGCGCCAGGCATGGTAATTGATGGAACAAAACATAAAACATATAACAGTAGGTCTTTATGACTACTTAAAATTTACGTTTGATATTGTTTCCTGATTTAGTTGTTGAATAGCGACCATTGTGGTAATGGTTTGAGTATTATATATTTCAAACTGATATATATATATATATATATTCACCAAATGATTTATTTGTATATTTGTTATTTGTTTTATAGATGGTCCCTGTTTCCACGGGACAACTTTGGTTTTTGGGACAAGTCTTACTTTACAGAATAAAGAACGTATTACTAATCCTTATCGAACCTAGTTCCTGTTTCATTATTATAAGGGAACTTTTATAGTTTAGTGCTACATTGGCGCATCTCGGTAGTGGAATACGGAAACAAGTATGTGGTATAATACAGCATTATTGGAACCAGTGGATATAAATGATTCTAGAATAAATAGCTATATCGAACGTTTTGAGCATTATGTTTGTACGCTCAAAGTACCAGAAGACTAGAAATTAAGTTTATTATATTCTATAATAGGCTGAAAGCCGTACGAAATGCTACGCAATGCATGCTTACCAGGTTCCTTACATCAATTAACATACGACCAAGTAAAGAGTAAATTAGTGGAAAATTTTTTTTTCTAAAAAGGTTCGAAATCGTGGAGCGCTACAGGTTTCACCTACTTAAACAACAAGAACACCAAACAATACAACAGTAGGTAGCACAACTTAAAAGTCAAGTCGCAAATTGTGATTATGGTGATTATGTGAACACTATGTTACGTGATCAATTTGTCTTAGGTATTCAGGATGATGGTATTGGCAAGCGCTTGTTGTCAGAGGTCAAGCTTTCGTTTGAAAGAGCAGTTGAACTCGCACAAGTAGTCGAGCTAATAAACGCAGATGTAGCGTCAATGAAAACGGCTTGTAAACCCTTTGATACAGTGCATAGGCTGTCATCAAATAGTTCAAGGGATAATGATTCTGAGTCAACAAAAATAATATATTGTGCGTGTTGTTTGTACAGACATCAGCACAATAATTGCAAAGCATACAAGCAAATTTGTCATGTTTTGCCACATGAAGGGTCACTTTCGTAATAGCCCCTATTGCAAATTTAAGGGTAAACGTATAAGTCAGCAACTCCTACAACAGATCAGTAATGATAATGATGAAGCTAATGTAGTAAATAGGCTTCACGCCCATATATAGATTATATATAAGGTATTCAGACCGAAGATGATTCAATGGCAAATAATTCGAATGAGCTTTTCGTTCATATAGGACATTTTGCTATCCCATTTACGATAGATTCAGGTACTTCATATAATTTAATATCATGGCAACTTTTACAAACTATTCATTTGGATACACTTATGACACCGGCTTTTCAGGAACTTATAGTCATTAATAGTTCATCATTAACAGTGATTGGTGAAATCAAATTATATGTACAGTTGAACGGTCGTTTATTTCAATTGCATTTTCTGGTAATAACTGGATTTTTGCATCATCAAGTGCTGGGTAAAGACGGTCTTAATAGAGTCTATCCGGATTGGTTGCATAAATTAAACTCATGCGATAATAATTCAACTCGCAAACGGCCTTAATAGAGTCTATCCGGATTGGTTGCATAAATTAAACTCATGCCATAATAATTCAACTCGCAAAAGATAATGCGTCTCAAATAACATGTTAATCGACCAATCTTCTACTAAAGGACTTACGAATCAAGTAATTACAGATCCGTCTGATATCATATATCCCAAAATATGCGAAGTAATTAAGGTGGAAGTATCAAAAATTAGGGATACAATAATGACACAGATTAGTGAGGTACAAGTTAAATGTGAGAATCTAAAAGTGAATTGAATGAGTTTGTAAAAAATATGACAAAAGAACCCTTTATAAATCCCAGAGATTACGCCTATATTTCAAATAGCTATGCAGTTAAATGGTAGCGAGTCATATAAAGAGGTAGCGAATCGAAGTAAGGAATCTGGAAATGAATCTCATAGATTGGAAAATATGCAGGAAGCCTTAAAGTATTACGCCGCAGCTTTGCATACTGGCCCATCAAATATAATATTGTATAATACATAGCGACGTCTCTCTTTAAGCAAGGTAAATTTTATGAGTCAATTAAATGGTGTGATAAGATATTACAATTAGGGGTCGAATGTTATGATCATCAGGGTATAGTAGACAAGGAAAAGGAGCGTCGGGACAGAGCACTGAAGCTATTATAATCAGTTAATACGGCAATCATAGATGCAATATCAGACGACGAAGCAATAGCAGACATTAATATTAAAACTAAAACTCACCTACAGTAGAAGTGGGCAGAGAACTCTTACATAGAGGAGCAAAGTTTTATTTCCTTGCAAGACTGATGGAGCAGGAAACTGGATCGTATCCACCTTTAGAAGCACAAGGTAAAAATTCAGAAATAACCTACGAGGAAAGGATTGCACATATTGCAGTGGAGGATCCAGCTATTCAGGGCCAACAAGACAACGGGGGCTTACCTACAATAGAGCCTTTCGTTAACCACTCGGATACATCGATTCAAAGCCATTGCGGAACAAATTTTCAGTAGGTGAACCTACAAGTGATGCGTTGCTTAGTCAAGTTAGCAATTCTTCAGAATATATATCCGAATTGCAAGAACAGGTAATAATCAAATCACATCATAATGAAGACGACGAATTACATTTTTCAGAACCTGATCAATCAAGTTGGAAACAAAATTTCATCTAGGCAGAAGATGATTCCCCTAAACCAAGACCGCAAAGAAAAGTGAAAAAGGGAAACAAAACAGTAAAATCGACCAAAGCAAATTTAGAGAAAATATTGAAGAAATGTGGAATGCAAAAGGCTCTACAATGTCCTAAGAAAGAATTGGTATGCGAATTGATAGATGATGATAATATAGACTTGACCTTGGCTTATGTGCAACTATATACTTAGATTCTTTAGTGAAGCCGGGGGAAAATTGCTAAGGCAATGTTCAGACATTCCGCGCAAATTAAATAAATGGATTGATGGAACAAAACATATAACAGTAAGTCTTTATGACTACTTAAGATTTACGTTTGCTTTGCTTTTCTGATTTAGTTGTTGAATAGCGACCATTGTGATAATGTTTTGAGTAGGCCTATTAGCTATTTCAAACTGATACATACCTGTATCACCGAATGATTTATTTGTATGTTTGGTTTGTAGATGGTCTCTGTTTCCACGGGATAACTTTGGTTTGTGGGACAAGTCTTACTTTACAGAATAAAGAACGTATTACTCATCCTTATCGAACATAGTTCCTGTTACATTCATTTTGTTATAAGGGAACTTTTATAGTTTAGTGCTACAGAAGCGAGGTTTGCTATTCTCTTCAGTAACGTGTGAAATACTTGTTATAGACAAGTAGACATGTATAGGTAACCTCTGTCACATCAATTAATAATATAAGCTATATACCCAATGTATCCAAAATAAGACATTCCAACGTTGTTGGCAAGTACACAAAATCACTACAAATTGCCTTAAAAAAAATCCAGCATTTTTCTTGATGCATATGGGTAGTATCTAAATTCCAACTTACATCTAATTCACACATTGAAATATAAATCCATGAATTCCCAATTCTTATATTGTTTGCTAGATAGATTTTGCTTCATCAACTTACCTAACGAATATATTTCTAACAATAAGTTATTAGTTCCTTATGAGTTATTAGTCTCGTAAATTTGGTAATTATTACGTATTAATGGATTATTTCAGTGTCCTGCTTTTTCTTTCCTTTTAAACATCTCGGTCATCTGTCCTTTCTTTTGAACCTTTTCAGTTCTGCTAATCCCAACTGTGTGCAAGAGTGAGTGCATCCAACTTAGTGATCACTTGCGTGAGAAGCATTATTCGAAATGTGAAATGATTGCGGAAAACGAGAAGCCAGAAGAGAAAAAGAGTCACAGGCGAAGAACAAAAATTACCTGAAATCAGAAAATCGCAAGCTAGTTTGTGTCAGGTGCGAACTCCGAGACCAGGACTCTACATGCTGCTCAACTTAAAACATACACACACACATATATAATGTACGTAGTGTATGTGTCACACACACACACGAATCTTATTCACGTTTTCTATTCGTATTGTTTCAGCCACTGCCGTCGGCGGCTAAAGAAATTGTAAAAAGAAAAATAACGGTATATTTTGAAACTGTGGGAAAGTTGCGCCCTTCCCTGAAGATATGAAATGGCCAGTCAACTCATTTCCAAATCATATACCTTCTCCCTCGCCATTGCATTAACCTTTCACTGTCAATTTGCTCTTTGGTTAAAGAAACACCACCTTTTAAAACACGACTTTTTACAGATTTACAAAGGAATTAGTTGTGTTATCTGTCAGTTCTATTTGGCAACAGCACAAGAAATTGTGAACTTTGAGTATTGTTGCAATGTTACACAAAATGTCTAAGAAGTTATTTTACATCAAATTATATAATGTAGGTTGTTAATTACTTTACGTCTGGTGTGAAACGAATTTTGATTCATTATTCTCTTATGTCTTCCTCCCGCCCTGTTCTTCGCTGTCTTTATCTTTTTGTTAATCTTCCATTTTAGTGCCATGAAGTTTTGTAACACCCAGTCTTGGGGCAACAGTGTAACACAAAAAAAGCACTATCTTTTATTTTTAATAATGTCTTTCAGTAACATAATATGATATTCCTATATTTACTGACAGGTGTAACAACTTACTTTTGGAGTCTAGTTATCATTTTACTTTGTTTCTCTGTTTTTACTTTTATAGTCTAAATTACAACGGTTTTCCAAAGACACATGAGAGTGATGTAAATATATGAGCATTATATTTATATATCAAAAAGTAAGTAGACCGTTATACTTCCTGGGAAGTTCAGTCTTACGTGAATCCATTTCTTTGTGCTACAACGGTCTAATACAGGGCGTTCCAAAATAATGTATCAAACTTCGGGAGATGATTATTTACATCAAAACAAGAACAAAGTTCCTTTGAAAAAAATCCGAAATCTGATTAGTTTCGGAGATATAGGCGCTGAAAATCACGGCGGCATCGTCACAAATAATGTCATAACTCGACACATGATTACATAAGCGGTGTCGGCTTAGCAAATCACAATCAAAGTAGTACCCTATACATCTATTTAAGCTATGTTTATGATTGGCGAGTACAGCTTAGGGAGATGTTTATTCTTGACCGATTAAACCATTTAATTCATTGATCATGACATTCTTAGGTTGCGAAACCTATCTATGCAGCACCCCCTCAATCACAAACATTGCTTAAATAGATGTATGGAGTACTACTTCGAGTGTGATTTGCTAGGCCGATTCCGGTTACGCCATTACTTGTCGAGATATGACATCATTTATGACGATGCCGCCGTGACTCCAAACGCCTGTAGCTTCGAAACTAAGCAGATTTCGGAATTTCTTCAAAGAACTTTTTTCTTGTTTTTATGTGGATAATCACCTCCCGAAGTTTGCGCCATTATTTCCACATATCGACCGCTTGTGTCACAGATATTGAACGCCTCAGTGTGGACTTGTGTCATTCTGCTCTTTGTGCAAGTACCCAATTCGGTTCAGATCAGGACTCGAAGATAGTCATACAAACCAGCGAACATTGTGGCCTCATTTTCATCACAAATTGGACAAATCAACGGGTCTATGTCAGAACGCCCACTGGTAAGATTGCCTACTTCTTAAAATGGTAAAAACGCCCACAGAAACGGTCAGATCGCCCACAGCAACTGCTGAACACGCAAATCCAGAAATGGTCAGAGCGCCCACCGGTCAGAACGCCCACTCGTAAAAATGGCAACAATGTTGGATCTATGTCAGAGCGCCCATCGGTCAGAACGCCCACTCGTAAAAATGGCAACAACTTTGGGTCTATGTCAGAACGCCCACTGGTCAGATCGCCCACCTGAAAATGGTCAGAACGCCCACAGAAACGGTCAGATCGCCCACTTCTAAAAATGGTCAGAACGCCCACAGAGACGGTCAGATCGCCCACCAGAACGGCAAAACACGAAAATTCAGAAATGGTCAGAACGCCCACCGAAACTCGAAAATAAGTCTTAAAATGAATTTAAGTAAAATAAAAGTAATGTACAATCAACATGCTGCAAAGATGGAAATATTGATTCACGGAGAGACAATAGGCATAATTAATGAGTATTTTTACTCACAAAGCAGCTCAAATCAACGCATGCTAAGTTGACGGATGAAATAAATAGAAAATGCAAATGGCGTGGAGCTCGCTTGGAAGATCACATTTTATTTTCAGAAGCAAACTACCAATGTATCTCAAGAGTAAAGTTTATAAGCAATGTCTCTTACCTGTGATGATATACGGCTGTGAAACTTGGACATTGAATGCGCAAACGACTCAAAGATAAAAACTCACAGAAAGAATTATGATGAGATGCATGATAGGAACAACTATGGACGACTAATGTATTACATTGGATTCCCAGAGGGGAAAAAAACGACCGAGACGACGTTCAAATGCAAGGTGGTTAGATGAAATGAAACGTTTTTCAGGAGCTACATTGATGAGGATTGCAGCTGAGCAAGATATGTGGAAAGAAAAGGGAATGCCTTTATCTAGCAGTGGATAGAAAACGGCTGAATATGATAATTTTTCCTTAATTTACGCTTCATATGTGCCTTTCCAAGTTAATTAAATAAAAATTGTACTGAAAAGCTAATACAATGAAATTAACTACATTTATCATGTTTTCATTTGCACGTTGAAAACAGCTTGAATTTTAAATTATATTTCAACGAATATTTTATTTCGTTCATATTACTTTAATGTGACATGTTTTCAATTTTCCTTTTCTACTATAATATAGATTTCGCTTCTGATGCGTTTTTCTAAGGCGATATATTGCACTTATTGAGAAATACAAATTTAATAATAGGGTATTTTTAAACGTACAAAATAATTTTACCGTTTTCAAAATGAAATTTCACCGCTGTATCCATGATTGTTCAGGTAGCCAAATTTTTTGAATCGTTTATTAGTGTTCGTTGTAATGGTATTTTCATTTATTTCGTCTTATTTACTATGCCGGGTTTAAGGTCGGTATACTTTCCTTCCACTCAAACATAAATATACATACCAAGCTATTATTATGGGTGCACATAATATAACAATATAATAACACATAGTAGATAATTATACTTAGGAAAAGAAACACACGAACGCAACATTATCACATAAATATTATACTCGCTGCTGTAGCTTATGTGCACAGCCCCCGACCCGACTCCGACTCACTTGTTTAAGAGTGGGCGTTCTGACTGGTAGACTTTGTGAACGTTTTTCCGAGTTTTTTTTATTATGTTTGTTCAATATCGATTTAATATAAGTATTAAACAGCAAAAAAAATAAAGTATTAACCGTGTACCTTGGTAGGGTTTGTATTTTCTAACCTGTGGAGATCCTGATCATTTTGGTGGGCGTTCTGACCCTTTTTAAAGTGGGCGTTCGGACAGTTTCTGTGGTCGTTCTGACCATTTTCAGAAGTGGGCGATCTGACCAGTCGGCGTTCTGACCGATTATGCATTTGGGCGTTCTGACCATTTTGGTGAACGTTGTTGCCATTTTTACGAGTGGGCGTTCTGACCGGTGGGCGCTCTGATCATTTCTGAATTTGCATGTTTTGCTATTTTGGTGGGCGATCTGACCATTTCTGTGGGCGTTCTGACCACTTTCAGAAGTGGGCAATCTGACCAGTGGGCGTTCTGACATAGTCCCAAATCAACATTATAATTGTCATTATCATCTTTAAAGTCGTATGAGTTGATACTGCTACACTTTATTCTATTTTGATGTTTACGGCTTATCACGGTACTTAATCGAAATTTCATACCATGTGGGCTTCAGTAATTAGACAGTGTTCTTTTGAAAACTATCACTCCTGCTGCTGTGCTTGATAGTGATAGATGATGACTTAGTTTTTCTGGTATGACATGAAGTTCTGCGGCTTATGATGATCAATGTCATAAGCCACACTGAAGCTGGAGCTATGTACGTACAACCATAATTCCGTAGAACAAGTTTCATACTTCATTTAAACCGATTGAATTTTGCGCTAATAGACAAACTGCCGAGAGGGTTTGCAACCTTATCAGACTCCGTGATATTTGCACCGCGTTCTATTTCACTCAAAAGTTAAAACTGGTTCTTTCGGTATCATGAATTGGCTGTTCAGAGAACAGGTCAAACCAATCACTTGGACAGTTCGTTAGGGACTCAATTACTTGTTAGTAGACATCTTTGCTGAAATTTGACGCAAAAACGTAACTTTCTCATTTCTTTACTATATGGAAACAGAAACTGTCCTATTGAAAATAGGGATCTTAAAATGGGAATCGACTATGGCTCCCACGGAAAATTGAAGCTGAAATTTCGTGTTATAAGTATTATAATATTAGGTTGGTGATGTACAAAAGCAAACGAAAATAAGTAGCATTAGGTTGAACAGTCTTCGTTAATTATTTCCGAAATTTATCAATAGGTTCAGTTCCGTCTTTTCAATGTCAGGAAAGTATTGTGTAATATGGACAGTCAAAGATATCATCTATTAGCATCCGGAAGATCTTAACAAATCTTACAAAGTCCAATCTTCCTTGTATATGTTGACGACTGTAGATATTCAACTGCGTTGTTTACACATGTTGTAGTGTAGACAATAGAAAGTACTTATAAATAACGAGTAATATCTGCTGAATATTATTCAGTAGTTGAGTAGTACAAAAGACTAAGAATATTGTGTAGAGTAATCAACTCCCGTATTACATCTTATTCAGGGCTTTTTCTATCTTTATTTTTCACAAAATAACATCCCCTCCTACATTCTAACTTGCAATTAACTAACTTATAACGTTAGTGAACGAAACTTTCATGCAGCTTTCGGCATTGTCATATTACTGTGTATTTTTTATCGTTTTAGATCGTGGTGAGAATAAAAAATTAAATCTTGTTCTCAAGCTGCGACTTAAGTTGAATAGAAGATCAACTTTAGAATGATATAATGATATTATTACAAAGGTATGTTCTGATGTCGTGTTCGTCACTTGATCTGTTACAAATCCCGGTAACTTATTTTATCCTGTTTCTTACATTTCTGTCTGGATTTTGTCTAAGCCTTCGAACTTACTCTGTTAATATTGTTTAACGAGTTAGCCGGATGCCCAAAGTTTCCCCCCAAACACCCTTAGCAAAATAAATTAGGGAAAAGAGGAGATTCTCGGACTGCAGAAACTCCGAAAGTCTGCCCCAGAAAACAGGTGCCCATTTTTTTATGAGCTAAGACAGCTAAGACGTCTTAAGGTAGGTCCTATAATTAAAAAAAATATATCAGTCGGGTTGTATCAGTCTTCCTTCTTTTTCCTTATCAATTATATCTGTAGTTATATCTTTATTGTATGTACACTTGCGGTGTATTTGAACTGCATTATGGTTTTTAGGTTCACCCTGGGATATTACCGTGAAGAGGGATGTAAGAAAGAAATCGACCAGGGCGTAGTTTCAAAGTTGCCATCATTGTTTAGTTGAAGAAAAATCTTGGAAAACCTCAGTCAGTTCGAACCCTAGACTTTCTGAATGCGAAACCAACACTATACCTAATGAACCCGACCGCTGGGTAGTGTAACCGATTTCTTTCCATTTTTCTTATTATCTCTATTTTTGATCTTTAAAATTAACAAATACATTTTGTTTGATTTTTATTAACGTCCTAAATAAGCCTGTGGTATTCTAAGAACGTCACGTACAGTTTACAGGACAAAATAATGGAAATACTTGTGGAAGTCGGGATATTTTGTATTAAAACGGTGTTGGTCCACCTTTAGCACGCAATACAGCTTGAATTCTGGACGGAATAGACCAATACAAGTCCTGTTGTGGTGAATGGAATTTGAAGCTACTTTTCATGCAGTACAGGTTCCAGCTCAGGTGACGGAGGAGGTGGAAATCGACGCCGAACCCCGGTTTCCAAAACAGTCCACAGAGGCTCGATGATCTTCAGGTCTGGGGACTGCGCGGTCTGGGAATTCCACTTCATCAGCATGCTCGTGAAACCACTCTTGAACAGAGCCAGCAGTGTGAGTGGGAGAACTATCATCCTGGAATATGGCATTCTTGATATAAAGTTTGACCCATTGGGTGGACCTGGTTCCCCAATAGTTCTATATACACTACTGCTGTGACCGAATCATGTAATTTGACAAGGGGGGGGGGAGCTGCTGAACACCAAGATATAGCGCCCCAGACCATAAAAGAGCCGCCACCATGTTTAACAGTCGGACGAAGACAGTCCACATCGTATGTTTGACAGGGTGTTCGCCAGACAAACACATGTCCAGTGGTGGGGAAGGGTGACTCGTCCGACCACACGACACGTTGCCAGGCCACCAAGCCGGCCGGGTGGTCGATCGGTCTGCGGCGGTAGGCTATCGACTCAGCGGTCCCGGGTTCGAGTCCCGGCAGGGGCATGGGTGTGGATTTTAACACTTAACAGCTAAAGGCAAATCGTGACGGGCCGAAGTCCAAAGTTACTAAACTGACCCATATACAAATAAAGTTTTTTTGCCAGGCCACCAACATCCAGTTTTTGTGGGCATTACACTGTGCACGCCGCCTTTGATCATTATTATCAGTTATTAAGGGCTTGGGAATAGCAACACGTCCATGAATACCCATTTCATGCAATTCCCGCCTCACAATTTTGGATGGCATTGGGGTGTTTAGGTCCAGGTTAAGTTCTGTAGTCACTTTCGCAGTCGTTTTCTTCTGCGACGTCACAATCCGGTTCAAGGCCCGGCGTCCCTATCCTGCGGCTTCGTTTTTCGACAACTATTTTGCTTCTCCGACCCTGTTTTTCTGTGCACGGTGTATGCGGTCATGACTTTCGAGAATGTGCATTGTGTAACATCGCATAACGTTGCTGTTTTGCTCACAGATGGGCCTTCTAGACGGGCACCCACTCTTTGAAACTCTGTCAAGTCGGTTATACTAGTCACTCACCACTCCTGCACAACGTTCACAGACGGTTAATTTACGTAGTGCAGTGTTACCAAGCATAGTCACAATATGTTCCACTTTTGACAAGTGTTCCCATTATTTTGTCCAATACCTGTATGCTAGAGTGGCTTTGAATCATTCCATTCAGTAAATCGCACCGGTATTAAACCCAATACCACATGCAGAAAATTCAATCTTGCTAACTATTTCGACAACAGGAGGCTCAACAAGCACATTTTCCAAACCTTCTATTTTTATTTTTCATCTTCATATTTTCAGTTACAAAAGTAATTATAGCTTTTTCCTCCTATACCTTTTAGCAGTATTATATCTTACGATTTTGCCATTTTTAATTTATGTTTTTGGCAGTTGACTAGCTGTGTATCGTGTGCATGCAAGACTCTTTCGCATTTGTTCGGTTGTCACGCATTCGAGTGGGCTTGTCTTGTCGCCTGAAGGAGAAGATTTTTCAAACAATTTCCTCCTGTCTATAAGTAGGCACGGAATTGACTTGCATTGAACTGCCCCTCCTATTTACTGCACACTATGCACGATCCGGTGTCATCTTCATCCCATTCATTCAGTTTGGTTCCTGAAATATGCTGAAGATCGTAAAACAATATTGCCTGTCGCACATCTGGATGTCTATAATATATAGGTGTAAACCCACATACACTCGCCACGAAAGCATGTACGCACGCATACACTTATCAGACTTCTTCGACTACTTCCAGCAACCATTGTTGTTATGTCACTCGAACCGTAAGCTTGAGCATTTTTCTTCTAATGTAAGAAAACGTGATATTGAAAATATGGAAATTTCGTACACATTGTATAATTGCAGTTTGTATTATTTAATCACCGAAAGCGGGATTGATTCCTCCATACTTAGCTCAAAGTCAGTTATTCGCATGGCAAGAATGAAAAATCCTACTATACCAGAAACGGTTGATGTTTTAGCCTTTGTTTCGCCAAACGTTATCTTTGCTATGCAGCCCAACACACACAAAATATTAAGCTCCTATGTCAGATAGTTTCTAAGCAATTATGCAGTATTAAATAACAATAAGATTATTTGCGGAAATACCAGCAGATTTAACATTAATTTTGGCATTCTTGCATTTTTAATTAAGGCACAACCTTATTTTAAATGGTTAAAATTCTTATTTTCAAGGATAATGAAACAAAAAATGGTGCATTCGAAACCTCCTGTTTACTTGTTCGCATTTGAGAACATCTAGAATTTTATCCACCAGTTTCTGTTATAAGAGGAAAGTCTACCTACATTTGAATAAAAATGAGTTTAACTAATATAATCTCCTGTGAAAAACCAAACTTTAAGAAAAGTAAAAATCGACTTTTGATGGAAAACCGAGCACTGAGTTAATGTAACAATTAATATATTATATCGTCAATGTAACGAAAACTTGATGTTGAAATAATTTTTAAAAAGTGCTGGTACCTTACACTATAAACGCCACTCACACAATGCAAGTTAAAAAGTTAAGTTTCAACCTTCTCACCCTCATATCACTAAGGATAAGAATTAACATGACCTTGGGGTGGTCGAGAGGTTAACGCACTTTATTTCTGTGCCCGTGATAACGGGATCAATTCTCGCCAGGCTCCAGTGCACGAAATGGTTCGGAGCCCACTTTACCGAAAACTGTAGGTCCCATCCTTAGGACATCATCAGCTCGTTCAAGACGTTAATGACAATTCAGTCAATAAGGCAAATTACTATTTTCATTCCAAATATCCGCACGGAGATGAATAACTGTGTAGGGTAAAGCAGAGGATTGTGATAAACTAAAATTCACAGGGAAAAATAATATTTTAAATTAACACAACTGTAGCGTTCCTTTTACAGTTTCCTTAATGCTATTATAATGAAACTATTGAAATATCATATTAATAAGAAAATACTTTTCTGATTTACAAAAGTATGAAGGATAATTCTTTGAAAAATGAGAAACGACATTGTTCGTGTTCCAAAACCACCGATTAACTTTGCTGTGTTATTTAATAAAGGGTCTCTCATATCTCAAATATTTACTTTCACAACAAATTGGAGAAAATTATTTAAAATGTAATTATTTATTCATTTACTATAAGTTTGGAGCTTGTATCAACTACTTGAAAGTATATAGAATATCGTAGCGTTAAATTTCGATGTACGTACGGGGGGGAGACGTTTTATGTCTACATGGTGTATTGCATCTTCGTTAGTGCTCACTTAGCGGCCATTAGCGCCTTTTTCTCGGAAGAAGAAGTACTAATGGTTCATATAATTAGATGTAAACATGTGATAAACTACCTACATTGAAATGTTAACAGACGAGTATTTTTTTTTTCTTTCTTTAAAAATAATAAAGACAACAAAGTGATTGGGAAAATATAAGGAACTTCGTGTCTGTTAGAATATCATGGTCCATTTCTCGTATAATCAAGTATCAAGTATCACCTTAAACTAATGGAATATTTAGAACAAGGTCCGTAGACCGTCGCCCGCTCGAACGGCGGTCTACAGACCTTGTATTTAGAATGAATTTATATACCAATATATGGGTAATTAATGAGAAGCAAAATTTCTCGTTCAGCACATACTATAGAATATATTTATATGTCTGTGATTTTGGAATTCATGTATTAAACAGAAAGAAAAAAACATTTTATTTGTCAAAACAGTAACTCAATAATACGTATTTGCTTGTGCTGTACAAATTTATACCTTTATAAATGTTAAGCGACTTACTTTGATTACATTTAATTTAGAATTGATGTGCATCTGTAAGTCATTTATATAAATGCTATCATGTTCTTACTTAGTCTCTGTTGCTTAGCTAGTGGTCATGGTCAGTAACTTGGCATAAACGCTAAGAAGTTCCGCGGGTTCGAGTGTTGCTCATGCTGTGTATCCTGAGAGCTTGCTAAGGGTTTCACTATTAGTCCTATTACGCGAATGCCGGGTTGGGTCCTAGAATTTAGGTCCAGTCCTCTGTCGTCCGTAATTCCTTCTTCCATGGCAGAGACTAAAGAATTATACGTGACGATCTGGAGCCTTTAGATGTTGTAAAAGTCGAAAGTTTAAATTTTCAATAATGTTATGCTCTTAAGTCAGTATTGATGTAGTGGGGCGAATATAAGTTCTGTTTAGTTGTAGGTTTTACGCTAATGCTATTGGATGCATGCTTTACTGGATGTCATAAATTTGTTTTCTCCTTTGTTTTCAATGTCCTGGCTAGTGGCTACTTACTTTATTAACTCTAGTCTTTGTAAAGCATTCGTTGATGAAGTTACTCTTTCTTGTTGGTAATGACGTGGGCAGTATGCCATTGAGGTATCCAGTAGCGCCCTGTAAAAGATGACTTTCTTACCTGTATGTTAAGGTGTATTTCTTACAGTATTAACTTGAGACCTAGTCAGATGTGTTTTATTAAGATAGCTCGCAGTAATTCGCGGGATAATGCATGCAGCTTCTACATTCTCATATCGTATTAAAGTTATAGAATTAGTAAATCAACAATGATAGGAGAGAAGGAATATAATTGGTGAAATTTTGTTCAGTAACAAATATTGTACAAACGACTGTATTTATATAAATCAAATGAAACAATGCAATCTAACTTTCTCAACAAGCTTTGTAAGACACGAAAGGAGGAGAAAGGCCAATTGTGTTATGTCAGTTTTGAATGACGCAATTTTTTTTAAAGCTGTGCTCAGGGCGTTCCCTGCACCAAATGCCTTGAGCAGTCTTGGCGTTTTTAAGTATAACTCAGTGAATATAACATCATGAAACATATACTTTAGAAGGCACACACACACACTCATATCATATAGTGAAGCAACTTACATTCCTTGATAGGCCGTTTTCCCATGCCCACACCTACTGCAAATATTCATTGCTCATGTGTAATTCTTAATGCATGCACAAAATATACAACTTTCAGTGTTTCCCCTTCACATCTATATAATTGACATTGTCGTGTCATACGGTTGTCTCGGTGTTTGCGTAGAAACGGAAGAGGTCAGATACCGAGATTTCGGTCATTTCACTCGCAACTGTGGATTCTGTGGTGGTTGTAGTAGTAGTATTAGTAGTGCTAAGAGAGATTGGCAGTAGTTTTGAACAAATTCAGGTCTCGCTTGTTTACAAGACACTAATAGAAGCATTAATACGATAGATACTGCTCCAAGCGCAACGTCTCTTTCTTTACTGATGAGATTTTAAAGAAGGAATTTGTAGTCAGAATTCCGAAAAGTAGGTGGGCTAGTATGGACGACATCTCTGATGCAAACTATTAGATGTTTTAAGGACACGTGTCTTACTTGAGAAAATTGGAACTTTACCTACTATCATCAATAGCCAAAATGACTTAGACACGGCGATCTAGTGTTTCCAATTGTGGGCTTCGGATCAGTACTAGGGAGGAGGCACGCTAGTTCGAGTCATATTGCCGGTCATATTTACTAAGGTTTTGTGAAGTTATTCCTCAGCTTCAACATGAAGATGTTCCATGAGTGCCCGAATCGCACATAGAGAGAGCGTTTTAATATGCAAGCCTTCTTGGCGAGAAAAGCACTAAAGCAGTGACCCACTGAGAATGGCAGGTTACGTGGTCCGCTTGAATGATGTTTACGATAAGAATCTTTACTGTTTTAGAAAGGCAAGGACTATTCTGTTGAAATGTTCTAATTAATTTTTCTATAGTGTTACGTGTTCTGCCCAAAAGCAGTGCAGTTAGAGATGTCGAATATGAAATATACTTTACAACAAGGCATATCTTACGACAAATAGGTTTATCTTTTCTGTCCTTTGCAGGACACCCTGTGAAGGCTAAGGCTCTGTCCGCTACCTTCTTCATGCCTGTCCCAGAATAGTCCTCGACAGCAATTGACATCCTTCAGGGTTGTGATGAGCGTAGGTCATAGCTGCATTTATGCCATATAAATTGCCAAAACAATAGATAAAAATATAAGTAGCCAAAAGTGTAACGTCGCAAATCTTATTATTTATCAACATGTTATACATAAATTGAACAACACGCATTATCAGTTCATTTATTAGTATGTCTAGATAATCAGAACTTATTTACAACACTTGTCATTTACCTGTCCGAATCGAGTATTGTCCAGCTAGTTTTCGTTCTAAGTAGGGATAGTATAGGTTACGTTGTAAATACGGTGCTCAAACCAAGGAATTGTATTAGTCTGGTGCGTTTAGGCAACTAATCTGGACAAAAAACAAAACAAAACCACTTGGGATATGTTCGCACTGTTTTCCTGATCATATCCTGAAAATTCCCACCTCCTCCCACTCCTGATTTTCCGCCATCTTTAAAAAGACGCCATATTGGATTTTTAAAATTTCAAATTGGTGTTTTTTTTTGGCTCAAAATTGTGGTTCTTTTTTAAACCTTTTGTTGGATGTTATTCAAACATTTTAGATTATAATAAATTCAGAACTTCATGCCGCCATCTTGATAAACCGCCATGTTGGGTGTTTTTATTATTTTCATCATTACAAGTTCCTTATTGGTCACCTTTTTTCAAATGCCTTTTTTGTTCACTGCTCTTTCTAGGTGCAAATTATTACTAAAAGAATACATTATGCCGTCTTTACGCATTGTTTTTTTTACACTATTTTCCATTCCGTTTATTACTAATTATAGAATTATATTTACAAGGTAACCAAAAAGGTTCTTGGCATTTTTGTTGTTGCATGGGAATGTGTGATTCCTGATACAGAAATAAGTGCCTCACGTGGTGGAGAAGCGATCGAGGTAGGAGTGGGAACAGTGACCGTGCCCAAGACAGGTGCTTTCGGTGCTCACTGCAGTCATAGCTGCCGAAGACAAATGGAGATGTTGAAGCAGCTCGTTCGGAGTTGTTCACTTTATGGCTTTAAGCTGGGCAAGTCCGCAGCCGAATATTTCGACTGTTTGGGGATAATGCTTTGAACGAACGCATCGCCAGGCATTGGTTCCAGAAATTGAGGTCGGGAGATTTGTGCCTGTGTGATGAACTCCGCCGGATAACGAAACTCTGAAGGCGGCCATAGAGCAAGACAGCAACTAGAAGTGTGGCGAGCTTGCAGAACGCTTCCAGGTTTCTGATGAAGCAGTCTGACTTATCCTACACCGTATAGGGAAGGCGTACAAGTTTAAGAAGTAGGTACCTCACACACTGTCAGAAGGTAAAAAGACCAACGAGTGGCAGCCTGTTTGTCGTTACTTTCTCAGCACCGTAACACACCCATATTCGATAAGACTGCTCACCAGTGACGAAAAGTGGATCCTGTATAAGACTCCCAAGACTTGTTTCTACACCCACGCAAGACCATGCTCTATATCTGGTGGGTTAGTCACCGAGTAGTACACTACGAGATAAATCATCACTACGGATCTATACTCGTAGCAGTGGAACGAGTGCAACAGGCACTGTAACTGAAGGAGCCAGCAATGATGAATCACAAGGGTGTACTGTTCCTAGCAGACGATGCAAGGCCGCATGTGGCGCGAACTTGGCTGGAAGACACTGTACCATACATTGAACTCCCTGGACCTTGTGCCAACAGATTATCACCTCATTCATTCACTGGATAACCAACCACCTTCGTAGGAAATCATTCGCCAATGAGGCAGATTTGCGGTAGGCACTCACAGCCTTCTTTGTGTTCAAGATCTCCCAGTTTATCCTCTATGGCATTGCGCAGCTGCAGGAATGTTGGCAAAAGGTGCTGGATACTGATGGGGATTACTTTGAGGACTAAATGTAAGTGACATGTTCTGTATATCTTTTGTTTCTGACTATCAGAAACGGCAAGAACATTTTTGGCTACATTGTATAATATTTGACATTTACCGTTATGCGATCTTAACAAACTGAAAGAACTTAATTAGTGAGACAGTAAGAGCACTATGAGTAAGCTCCACATCATCCTTATTTGTATTCTTAGCGGTTACTACATCCGAATCCTGAACAGTATCAGCTGTTAAGTCCGTTCTTCCCAAAGGCGGCGTTAGGTGAGCACGTTGCCTAGGGCAATAATGACCCCGTGGGGCCAAAGTACAAGTAAAAATCGCTGAGCGCCGAAATGTTACATCTAAAACCGATAAAGCAGTAAGCAACTTCCCCTAAAATGCTTCCTCTCACTTCTTCCTTTCATTCCTAACCCTAAATTTATTACTAAATATTCTCTTTTTTAATGAGCAACGGTTTCTTATGAAAAAATATCCGACATAATTTATTTAAAGAAAATACAATATATTTTAAAAACTGCATTTCTAATTACAAGTGCTTCTTTACTCATTTCCATTTCACATTACATTTCGCATGGAAACTATACAAACTAGTTTATTTGTAAACTTTTTTTTACAAATCAACTTTTATATCATTGAGTAAGAAAAATATCAACTCGGAACGCGGGGCCTCCCTAAGCGCGGGGCCTGGGGCGGTTGCCCCAGTTGCCACCCCCAAACGCCGCCTCTGGTTCTTCCGGCAATCACACTTTTTACTATCACATTCCTTCTTGTGATTGCGGGATACTTGTTACAGCAAATTATGAGGAGCAGGGTCTTCCAATGTTGGAATGGGAAATAACTGCACAGGCTTGTTCGTACAGGTGGCGGAATGAGCTCTTGTAGCAATATTTTACCACCTAGAAAGGTAGAACAGAGAGAAACAAAGCATCTGAAGAAAGCGCTACATTTTTGTGACCAATAATGAACTTGTAATGATAAAAATAATATAAATCCAATATTGCGGTTTATCAAGATGGTGATATGAATTTCTGAATTTATTATAATCTAAAATGTTAGAGTAACATCCAATAAAACATTTTAAAAAAGAACCAAGATTTTCCGACTAAAATCCCGCCAATTAGAATTTTTTAAAAAAATCCAATATGGCATAACTTTTTTAAATAGGGCGGAAATGCCGGAGTAGGAGATAAATATTTTCAGGATATAATGAGAGCAACATGACAAACACATCTCAAGTGGTTTCGTTTTGTTATTAATTTTGTCCAGGTTTGGCTCAAACTATATCCATACTGCAATGGACTGTAAATAAATTTTGCACAATATCTTCTGTTCATATTTATATTTAATTCAAATAAGCAATTACCCAGTTAATAGAATCTTAATGTTTTTGCTTTATTTACCTAAAGTTAATAAGGAAACTATATTGCCCTCCTATGACCTAAATTTTTGCCAGAGGCAAGAACTGACAAAAAAATAAAAGTGAAATTCAAACCCGTGATATTGAAATATCAAGATGGACTCCCTAATACCTAGAATTTTTAAAATTTGCTCCTGTTTTCAGTCATTTGTGTAAAAACGAAAAAGAGAATTTTGTCTCTTTATAAGATGCCATTTTTTGTGTGCTATGTTTGAAAGTTACAATATAACCAATTAAGCATGTGCAAAAGACTCAAATCAAATGATTTGAATCACTTCAGAAACACTGAGCCACAGTGTAACTCATTTCTTGTTTCTGCTAACACGTTTTCTATTAGCAAATATTTTTTATCTTCCTTTAATTGCATAGTGGCTACACCTGCTTTTGAACAGTCTTTAATAATTGAAACCTGGAAATAAACATATATTTTACGTTCTTATATAGCTTTATAAGTACACATGTGTATATTTTATATGTCGAAATTAGTTTTTAAGTGTCTACCGATCCTTTAAAGCTAATAGCGATATCATAGTAAATTCAAATATTGTTTGCTCATTCAGTAGCCAGGAATCAAAGCTCCAAGTTATGGAAAAAGTACTTGCGGCATATCCTGTGAATAAATTGAATTTACGACGTTGAAACTGATTGATTAAATCATGCTCAATCTGCATCTTGCATTGACAAGATTACCATTGATTGTGTTACTAGTACATACAGCATCACTTATATCAAACCCATTATTCCATCACATATTAAGTTTGCTTGGTCATTTCGACCAATATTTTTTTTCTGTCTCAGGAACCACCGCGCCCAACTGCACACATATGCTCACTTACACAGGCGCACACGCGCGCATATATAGCAAAAGTAGGCAAGTACTTATAATGGCCTCAGCGGGTGCTTCAGTCACACTGACTGAACTTAACACTTCATGCGTGCCCACACTCATACATGGCTATGGGAATTGCTGCGATATCCCTTCTGTTCACCTCATACCACACCTTCCGAACACACATGTGGGACCAACATCTCTCGAAGTAGCATCCACCCACCCACCCATATATGTATATCTATATTGCTTAAGTCTGGTGTGTGTGTGTATCGCCTTCAATGTATGCAACAATATCTTCACCACATGTGTAGGGAGTGTTGGACATCTTTCTCTCTCCCTCTCTCTTATCTTTCTCTCGTATATACATAGGCGACACATTACGCTGCTATAACAATCCCAGTCTCTTCCAAAATGAACGCTATTTAGTTGTGGGTACATTCCTGCTGTTCCCATGCTAACTATATTGTATGTGTTAAAACAGTAACAGAGGACAATGGACAAAGATCTCTAGTGTGCAGTCAATTGTCTTTTTCCGCCACACTAAGTTTTCCCTCTCTTGTACACCATCAGTATCACCACATCCAAAAGAAATCTCCCCCCTTTTTTAATTATTTTTATTATTTTCGTTCTTTTTCGGAAACATTCCCAAAGCTACTTATAATTTACGCTTGTCGTGGTGTGTGTCTGTGCTTAGGTCTCATGAGGTGCATGATATGGTTAACATAATCACATAAAATGGGAAACTTTTCTGCAAGCATTTTCAACACTGTTTTGGTCCTCTCCTAGAATTCAGTATTCCCTTGATGTTCAACAGACCTGAAACACTCTTCATGTCTTTTTAATTTATTTTTCTCTAGCTTTGGGGAAAGTCAGAAATAAAAGAATCATTGCTTCCAAATGAACTTAATCTATTCAGTGCAGATTTTTCTTCATATATCCTTTACTCTTTAAAACCAAATTGTAGAACATAAATATCTCTTATCAACTACTTTCTTAACAAACATATAGTCTCATTGAAAATAAGGAAACGTTTTTGAAACTTAACTCTCAGGAAATTAGTCATCCGTTCCCTAACCGTTGATTAAGAGGCGACCATAAGTCTGTCCATAAAAAAAAAAGTAGTCTCCGCGACGGATGACTAAATTTCCTCTCATTTATCGTCTCTTAATCAAGGTTTCGATATGCAGGAGAAATAAAGTGCTTCGGTACCATGTTTACGACGTTCATCTCCAAACATTAGGAGGCAATGGAAAACAGCACTTGGTTCGCCTTGCTCAGCTTCGTACTTGATACATGAATATGAAAGTATTTAAAGTAAGGTTGAAAATCTTTTCGAAAATGTCCTGAGTGATGTGCAAGGAAATATACAATATTGTATTTAGAACTGAGGATTTATGTGTTTTCGCTTTGTGTATAATAGTGAGGAAAAAAAGACCTGTACTTCTGAAGATTTAAGCATTTAGTCTGTCGAGATTGAAGGAGTACTGGCATTGGACTTGATTTTTGAATCTATTTTATTCTTGTAATAACGAAATTATTTCTCGAGTTAAGTTGGTTTATTACTTGAATGTTTTAGTAAGTGTTGTCATGTGGAGAGTACAACTTATTCCTCTACTTTCAAGTAACATCTATCGTCGGTAAAAGAAAGGTAGGTAAACACGCACTGTACATTATTTTTTACTGCATGTACTTTCAAATCTTAGTTGACCTGAAAAGGTCTGACGTCAAACCAACACCTGAGCTAGAATCCAGAATCCTCCATTCCTTTGATACGCGGTTAACCACGAAGCAGCTCTGCTTGGCACAAACGTTATAGTTTTAGACACCGCAGTCAACCACAAAATTTCGTCGGCCTGAACCTGAAATGCCTAAACGCCATAAATAAATTTAAAGGAAACTTCATTTCGTACTAAAAGTTGAAGGCAGTTTTCTAACATACTGTGCCCATGTCCGTTCTGGGTTGATTTTGTAGAGCCGCGCAACAACGTTCAGGGGAATATCGTCTTTTGAAAATTGTAAAAAGACTTATACACAAAATTCATTCCGTATTTTTTTCAGAAATTATCATTTTTATTCTAATCTCCATTAGATCTTTTGCTATTTGCGTCATATGCTTCTTAACTTGAATTATTGAAAATATTGTAATGAAGTTATGCGGGCAAGATAGGTCAGTGAAATATAGTCTATCACACTCAGAGATTACAACATAATTACTTGGTGAGGAATTGGTAAATTCATCAGTCATTTAAGGAGTTCGTTATGTACAGAACGCACTCAAGAAAGCAAAGCTTATGTTATGCGTGCAATGCTTTGTGTCATAGACAAAATTAATCGGTATTGTAAACATTTCATGTGCTGATAAGTATAGTTGTGCTACAGGAATCACAGAATTATGTTATATTTGCAATTCACATGCTTTTAATTTAACTGTAAAATTAATTTAGTATGGTTAAAGTTTACATTGTACCCAAGAGCATAAGTGTAATTGTTAAAACAAGAAATCTTTCTAAGTTGGAAGTTTATACTGAGATATTCTATACTGAAATGTTGTGCATTGCTGTGTAGGCAATGTGTCAATGATACATGATTTATAGATGCTGAGAAATAGAAAGCGACTCAGTTGTAACAACAGGTTCAATGCGGGTCAAATTCATAGATTATTTTAGCAGAAATAGCAAATATTCATAGTCAGTTCAGATTCCCATCACTAACTGGCACATGTAAAAGTGAGTAAATTGTGGGAATAATTTAGTTGATGAGTGATCCGTATAGATTCTTGCTCGATACTGACAAATTTAATCGTATGCACCTTTAGCTTTGTGTTTATTCACAAACAATATGTTCATTTTAGTAATATATTAGTGCCACAGTAACGCAACATTATTTAAGCTACAATAACATTAGTCGAAGTCCCTATAATAGTTCCTAAAGTCCCTATGTTAGTCCCTATTTCAACAACAATACAATATTCTACCCGGTGTCATGTTATGGTACCACAACCTTATTTTTCAGTATAGTATATAACTTTAAAATATTTAATGTAGTCGCCCTCTATAAAGTGTATTTTAACAGTATCGTGTTATTTAACTAATCAAAATAGCCTTAAATAATCTTCATACGTTGAACAATACCAGATTGTGTAAGAAATCTTTTATTTTTTTCTGTTTTAAAGCTTGGATATGTAGTTTTGTGCATATATTTGTGTATGTCGAGAGGCACATATGGATATTAAGAAGACAAGTGAGACATTGAGGCGAGGATATTAGCATACGTATATTCAAAATCACAGGGCGTCAAAGTTTCTTATTTTTTATCTACTGATTTACATTAATCCGAATCTCATTACCATTCAATGTATTGTGGAACGAATGATCCTACACAGCTAGTTGCAAAAGCCATATTGCATACATTGGCAGTCATCTTGTGTCAAAAGGAACAAAGTATTTCAATGTGTGCACATGTTTCCACTTGAGTCAAACCTAGAATTATCCTATTAGTTCTCAATTTAGGGTACTGTACCAAGTGGGAATGCGATTGTTAAAAAATAAAATGTAGTGGGATGAGTATGTCTGAAGGGCGTGAACAGCTATGCGGTTGATTGTTTCTTTGACAGTGGGTTTCATTCATAATAATGATACTGAACAAAGAAATATTGTGATGAATGTATTATACACTGGTGAAATAAAGAGGAGCAGTAATGGTGATCACTGGAAAATATGTCACTTAAATTAACTACGTCGATATGTGTTGCGCTTTCCTATGTGAAAATTAAGAGCGAACTTAGTGAACCATTCCAAGTAACAAAAGGGACAAGGAGATGTACTAGCCCCAATGCTATTTAGTCTTGTTTTAGAATTTGTAATAAGACAGTTAAAATTAGATACATACGGAACATTACAAGCTAGTACAGATCACAGGATACGCGGATGACATAGATTGGACGCACCAAAAGTGAAATCATTAAAACATTTAATGAAATAGAGAAAAAAAAGTAAACAAGTAGGACTGAAAATCAATGAAGGAAAAATAAAAATAATGATACAATCACGACGGAAGAGAGAAGCAGAAAAGATGATAGAAGTTGGGGAGTATATAAGATGGAGAAGGTACAAAAATTTAAAGCCCTAGGAAGAATATTGACTGGAAACAATTAGGAGATAGAAGAAATTAGATGTGGGATACATACAGCTAATAAAGCATACTATGCAATATTAACAGTGTTTAAAAATCGAAATATAAAGTGCAAACATAAAACCGTACTCTACAAAACTCTGATAAGACCGATATGAACATATGGATGCGAAACCTGTGCTTTTACTGGAGTGGCTATAAAGCAAATAGATATATTTTGAAAGAAAAGTGTTAAGAAGAATATATGGGCCAACTAAAGACTGAGATCAATGGAGGAAAAGATACAATGCCGAAATATACTAATTATATAAAGAAATTCCAATATCGAATTATGTACGAATAAAAAGACTACAATGGGCGGGACATGTTGTGAGGATGGAAAATCGAAGAGTACCAAATAAAATGATAAGTGGAAGGTTCGAAGGGAGTAGAGGGAAAAGTAGACCGAGAACCAGATGGGAAGATCAAGTTCAAAAAGATGCAAAAGAGCTACTTGGAGCGCGTGGATGAAAAAGGATCGCACAGGAGAGAGAAGAATGGAAGGCAAGGATTGAGAAGGCGAATGATCGACTACGTCCCAAGGAGCCGGATATGTAAGTATAAGTGTTGCGATTTCCATGAAATACGCACATGAGTTTGATTTAACAATAGAACAACTGATATTTATATTACACCAGTTAATTAGGTGTTTAGATGTAGTTGTCTCTTTTATCTCATTTTATTTTATTATGTATAAACTTGTATTTTTATTTGGCTCTATTTGCTAACGCGCGCCGTCTTGGATTCAGGGTTTTCTGAAGTCAGATTAATGAGAAAAAAATCTTCTGGTTCAACAGCCCATAGAAGGCCAGACGGTTTCCGTTCAAAGTGGCTACAGCATGGTTAGCACATCACAACACCCATCCCTGGCTTTCTTGATCACTACTTAGCATCATCATTCTGCGTTAGCACCGAAAAATCAGGGTCTAAAACCCGGAATCACTTGAATGGAAAGTAAAATCGGTTAACGAATCAGCAAACCAAGAGCTGAAAATGTCAATAATGTGAGTTCAATGCTATTATTATTAATTATTATTATTATTATTATTATACAAAGGGGTAAACTCGTTAAAGAAAGGTTACCAACCAAGGATAAGGACGATTAGAAATGAACATGGAGATCTGCAGGCGGATCCAACAAAATTTCTCGATTTCGATAAAGAAATTGAAAAATTTCAAGTCACAAGCATTGATTATATCTCAGCCGAATTAATTAAAGCGGGTGGAACAGCACTAGTCAAGGAACTACATAAATTGAATATTGATAAGTGCTACATGAGAAAAGGAGGACTTCCAAAGGAATGGAAAACCTCAGCAATAGTTCGGATTTACAAAAAAGGCGATCAATCTGTCTCATAATTACCGCGGAATCTCGTTACTCCCAACATGTTACAAAGCGTTGAGTAATATCCTGCTAACACGCCTCAGCGTATACGTAGATGAAATAATTGGAGATCACTAATGTGGATTTAGAAAAAAATTATCAACGTCGGATCAGATTTTCGCCTTGAGAAAAAATTTAGAGAAGAAGTGGGAATACAATGAGAGGGTTCACCAGTTGTTCATAGATTTTAAGAAAGCATATGACTCTATCAGAAGGGACAAACTATACTATATTCTATACTATACTATATCCTATACTATACTATATCCTGCTACAATTTGGAATTCCGAAAGAGCTTTTTCAGCTAGTAAGAATGTGTCTCAGCGACCCCATAAGCAGAATACGTGTAGATAATAATAAGTTAGATAGTTTCGAGATTCGCAGCGGATTGAAATATGGTGATGCCTTATTACCACTTGTGTTTAACTTTACGTTAGAATATGCAATTCTAAAAATAAAAGAGGGCAAAAAGAGACGAACATTGAATGACTTAAACCAATTGTTCGTATCCGCGGATGATGTAGATTTAATAGGGAACGATGCAGATGTACTACAAAGTAACATCGATGTTTTACAACGGAATTCGCGAAGTGCCTGACAGATGTGGGTTTAATATTGAACACATTGCGAAGTTTTGCTGGTTCCAATGTCAACTGTACTAATTTTAGCTGCCCATAACGGTAATTTGTATATTTATGAGTCGTATTAAATCAGGAATTCCATCGAAACGGGTTTACGCTCGGACACATTAAGATATAAATAAACGTAACTAATGAAGAAATAATTTGAATGATAACACTACTATTATAAAGAACGTATCCAGATTTAATTTTTCTTCCAATTATACATTTTTTTACATTTTAATTTCTTTATAATATTAAAAGAGGAGGCGCAACAGGTCCTGAAGTGCCTGACGGATATTGGTAAAATATTGAATAAGATGGACTGTTCTGCTGCACACAGTGTTTATGGTATTGCTTTGAGCTGCCCATAGCTGTACTTATGCATATTTATGAGTCTTGAACTAATTCTGTAAGCGTAAATGTAGACGACAATAAGCACACTGGATGAAAGAATCATTTGTGCAGTTGAGATTTGAGCAACTCGAATCCTCAGCTTTCCCAGAGAACTTTGTCAGGAGCATCAAAGCAATCACAATTAACGGGAAAATCAGCTTTCTTTCCAGGCGTGTTTGATCATGTTGTTGAATGTTAGAGCACTGAACTGATTATGGGTAAATGAGTGAAGATTGATAATAAGCATTACGGCTCTGGAGGTCTACAACACTCACAAAAGCGTTTGGAAGAAAATTAAATATGGCACAAATGTGTTATTTGTGCCATACTTCAAATTATTTCTTCATTAGTGGTGTTTATTTATGTTTGAGTCTGTCCAGGCGAAACAGTCATTACTCTGGAATCTCTGATTTATGAAGACTTATAAATATACACATGAGTCTAAATTTCCGCTATGAGCCGCTAAAATTAGTATAATACTTGCATGTTGTTCAGTATTAAACCAATATCTGTCAGACACTTCGCGAATGTGCCTTGTTAGTAGAAGCTTGCGATGGGATATGTCTACAGATGAACGTAGAGAAAACAAAATACATGATAACAAGCTGAAACACAGAGAATGAAGGAAACAGATACATAAAAATTAAGAATGAGATCATAGAGAAAGTAAATAAATTTAAGTACTTGAGAGCATATGTAACTAGCAAAAACGAGGTAACGAAAGCAATAAAAAATCGCTTAGCTTCAGGCAACGTATGTTTCTATTCAGTCCAGAAACTCCTAACCTCGCGATGAATACCAAGGTAGTTTAAATTTAAAATATACAAAATGGTTATTTTGCCAGTGATATTTTACGGTTGCGAAAGTTGGAGTACGACCCTAACAGTTGAACATAGATTACGTGTGTTTGAAAATAAGGTTTTGACGGGCCGAGACGAGCTGACTGGAGAATGGGGAAACTGCATAATGAAGAACTCTAGAGACTGTTTGATTCACCGGACATTGTAAGAATAATAAAATCACGAAGGCTAAGATGGGGAGGCCTTGTAGCTCGGATGGGGGTTCAAAAAACGAAGATTAGGTTCAATCTTGGTTCGTAAGCCGGAGGGAAAGAGGCTATTGGGAAGACTGAGGCGTCGTTGGGATGACAATATTAGAAGATATCTTCGAGAGGTAGATATTCATGATGAAAACTGGCTTGATCTTGCGCAGTACAATGGCGAATGTTTGTTACTGCGGAGATGAATTTGCGAGTTCTGTAAGCCATTGAGTTATTATTATTATGTTACATCACAATAACTTTTGACAGCTTACACAAGCTACTCCGCTATTTTAATGAATATCACAAATATCCATTCTCTTGAAAATGGAATACAAAAATGTAAATTGAACAGCACAAAATCATTTGTTTTCATAATTCACTTCCAACACAGTTTATCTGTCTCTACTAGAATTGATTTTTTAATTTGATTTAAGGCCTGTTGGCAACTTTGGCTCAGGCCGAATGGATGAAGATAGGAGAATTGGTGGCATTAAAAATATGGGAGGAAATGGGAGAACCCCGAGGTAACCCACTCATATGGTGTTTGTCCACCAAACAGCCGACATGGCACGAACCGAGGGCCCCACGCACCAAAGGTGAGCGCTCTACCTCCGAAAGTTATTAGTGAGTTTGACTATCCTATTTATAAATCTGTCCTTATTTCTCGAAACCTAAGTAATTTGTGACGTATCGTTACACCTAATTTTAAAAAAATACTGTATATATAGTTTTTCCTCTCATTACTTGTGCTGTATGAAGAAATGAGTCTTATAGTAGTAATTATACAACTTTTTGCTTGAACATCCAATCAAATTTAAATCTAATTTCACACATTGATATGATACGATTATTGACATAATGTTTATTGTAATTCAATGTTTTGATGGTTCCCACTGTTGTGAAGAATTACGCAAGTTTGTCCATTCATTTGTCTGCTTCTGAACTTAAGTTCTGCATGATTGCGCGGATTTTGAACAAATTGGTTAAGTAGGTAAAGGATGAACAATCGACGAACGAGTTGATTTTAGCCAATTTCTGGTAAGAATAACACACAAGCTCGGTGGAAAGTTATCACTAGTCAGAGAAAGCAATTTGTCAAGATTTTATTTTTACTAAAATTGATTAAGGAAGCTTCGAAGGAGAATTCAGTGAATATCGAACTCGATTACTGCTGTTCATGGCGCTAATAAACTAAAAATAATTAAATTTTAATAACTTTCTCACCTAAATTTATTATTTACTGAAATACCGCATTTCGTTTCTGGATATTTTACATGTCTCGCCATTAAATTTTAGCAACTTTCGTTGAAGGGCAAAAGAACAGTGGCCAAAATACTGTAGTTATTTCATAATTTAAATTTTTCAAAACCGACATTTTTGTAAGATAAACTATCTCTAAAATTGTTAACTAGATTTCGATAAATGTAACTTGTCTTTCGTTGTAGCAGGACTCAAGGAGTATACGGGAGTATTATTTGTATGAGTACGTCGAAGTTGAAATCAGTTTCCTCCATTCCATTAAATATTCCTGTAATGTTGTTCGAATATTAATTGAATATACGAACAATTGAATATGTAACTAATATACACATCAAAAGTGTAAAAAATAATATTAAAGAACAAGCAAATTAAAATCTCAATAAATACTAAACTACGAGTAAGCTGCTAATTTCAACAGCTTTATAAGAGTCTTGGACTGCCAAACGGTTTTGCCCTAAAGAGATGGGCCGTGATTAGAGCGACGCTTTTATTTGACATTCTTGATTGAAGTTCGCTATTTCTTACGTTCAGTAATTCCCCAATATGTATCACGAAGTGGGTCAACACGGAAATTTGAAAGCCCCAACAGGGAATCACAGAAGGTGAGAGTGTTACTTACTCGCTAAGCATATTCAATTAATAGAAAAACGACATTTTATTCTGTATCCAAAGAATCTCTTGTTTGATCAAATGACTGCAATTACCCATTATTTACCCGAATTTTTGTTCGAATATGCGGGTTTGTTATTAATTATTCTTTCATCAAATTCGACTATTCCGCTATCCAAAATCTGTTCGAATAATTGAACAATGAATATGCGAATATATATTTAGTCGATTAACCAGACATGGAATTTCTCATTTTTCATCCCTAGTTAGAATTAGTTAATATTAGTGAATGATCTCAGATCATCCAAAAACTAACCTATTTTTGTGTATTCATGTGTGTATACTTTTCCCATGCTAATGTATATCTACTAGAAATAAAAATCTGTGTGTCCAAATATAATATATTTTCTGTCACAATGCCAATACAATCGTCCGTATATAACAATTATATAGCAAAGATTAAAATTAATACAGTGGAACCTCGATATATCGAACCTCAAGGGGAACGAGAACACTTCGAATTATCAAGGATTTCGATATACCGAGGTTCGATTTATCAAGGTTATTTCTGACTGGTTTCGATATATAGAGGTCGAACACAACTAAAGTAGAAAACTAAGTTTCTGACACGTGCACTGTTCTGTCAAACTGGACTTGGACAAACTGATGACAAGGGGAGAAGGAATTTGCATGCAATAACAACTGTAAATAATGATGTGGTGATAGATTGCAACATGAACGATTGTTGTTCAATGAACAAACTGAGTTTCGTCTAAATACAGTACATTATTATAGATTTTATCAAAACAACTTCGATATATAGAGGTTTTCCAATGAAAACTTCGATATATAGAGGTACGGTGCCAAGTCATGCAAGTATGAAAATTCGAAATATCGAGGTCTTCCTGACCAGTCCTTCGATATACAGGGTGTTTCAGTACCTCTGGTACAATCTTCGGGAGATCAATCCTCATATCAAAACAAGAAAAAAAAAAGTTCATATGAACACACGCCCTATCATGCATAGTTTCGGCGCTAGAGGGCCCCAAAGATATCCAAATCTGTATTTCAAGGCGATTTATTTCGAATACTAATAGCTGTAGAGGTAGTGGCTCGTCATTTCGTCAAAGAAATCGGCCTTTGTCGTTCAGCAAATGCACATGTCAGAAGTCACGGGAAAGTGCGCGAGGGATCCGCTGATTGAAGTGGGGGATTCCCCAAGAATTGCACAGCGAATGTGGGTCGAACAGAGCAAGAATAGAACGACTTCCTATCACAGAACAACACCATGTTGATTCCAAGGTGATACCTCAAACAGATGCAAGATGGGATAGAAATAAAGAATGTTTTGCGTGGTTGCATAATCTCACTCGGGAATCCCTCACGCCTTGTCCCGTCACTTCTGACGTGTGCATTTTCTGAACGAGTAAGCCTGATTTCTTTGGACCGCAAGCTCTACAGCTACTAGTATTGTAAATAAATCACCTTTAAACACATTCTGCTATTATGCAACTATGCATAACAAACATTCTTTATTCCTTTTCCATCTTTCACCTTCGTGAGGTATCTACTTGCAACTAACGTAGTATTGTTCTCTGGTACTAAATCATGCTCTGTCTGCTCTGATTGACCCAATTTTGCTGTTCAATTCTTGGATAATCCCTCATTTCACTCGGGTATCCCTCACGCACTTACCCATCACTTCTGGCATGTGCATTTTCCGAACGAGTAAGTCCATTTTCTTTTACGAAACGATGGACCGCAAGCTGTAAAGCTATTAGTGTTCGAAATAAATCGCCTTAAAATACAGTTTTGGACTTCTCTGGGGCCCTCGAGTGCCGAAACTACGCATGATAGGGCGCATGTTTATATGAACTTTTTTCTTGTTTTGATATGAGTATTCACCTCACGAAGTTTGTACCAGAGGTCCTGAAACACCCTGTATAGAGGTAAAAATACACATGGGAGTTATAGCAGGTTCAAGGGGAATTGAAGAACTTCGATTTATCAAGGAATTCGATATATAAAGGTTCAATATATCGAGGTTCCACTGTATAAAGTACGAATTCTGAATGCTTTTATCTCAGTTCTTTACTGCAACCTTAACCGCCATGTCGGAAGTCTTTCATCCTCAACAACATGTACAAAAATGATCTAAGATATAAAATGTGTCCACTTATTACTTCACTCTTATTTTCTACTAGAAAATTTTAGACTGTTCCTTTTAGGAGAAAAAGAATTTTAAAAAGCAAATGTGTTTTAGCAAGTGAATGATGCTGCAAAAATTTGTTTTTGTACATTTGCCTTTTGCGCTGTTTATGTTGTATGATGGAATTGTTGTTTCAACGAAAGGAGAGACTTAATCCTGTGTCTTTACTTTTCCAGCTCTTGACCAGTACCAGTCTGAGCTCTTTGAGTTGAAATCCAAGCAGGATGAGGAAACTCACGCGAAGTAAGTAAACTAGCTTTTGTAGACAGGAGATTGTTATATCAGCTAAATGCTTAATTTTGTTGTTGAAGTCAAAACCAGGATATATATGTATATGCAGTGTATTTGTGTGTGTTTTTTCTGTTACTTTTAAGTGTTCTTCTTGTCAACTTACTGTGAAAACAAGATTTTGAAGAAGTCTACTTAATGTTAGAAATTATTGTAGGTTGGAATTTTTACTTCTAGAGGGAGAATCTTTGGAAAACGAGGGGGAGAATTATTCCTATATTTACAATCTAGCTATCCTCTTCTTTTCCACTTAAACTGTTCAATTATGTACTTTATATTCCATAATATGATATAATTTGTAAAATATTAATACGATTTCCTTTTAGTATATTCCGAATTCATTGACCTTCCCAAAAATCTTTTACAGTTGCAATGTTCTACTTTGTAGTATCAGCATTAGTAGTCAAAGTATTGTGATCTTAATGGTCACAAAGAAGTCTACTTCATTTTACGTGACGAAGAACTCTTTCGCACTAGTATTAATACCGATGTCATTAAAGAATTATGATCTCAATCTTCAGCTTGTAGAGTGAGAGAATGAATAATATAATTGTAAATATAGAATATGATGTTCTCCAACTCGCGCCCACGGGCGTTACCACGTTTTTCCTTGCCAAATTTTAAGGCGAAAATATTCTTTGCAAAATTTTCTTTTGAGTTTTCGAGAAATAAAGGGCGAACCACTGATAAGGTATCAACACTGTAACGTCTAAACTGCTATCTAGCCAGTGTGAAAGTAGATGGTTGTATGGTGTGCTCGTTTCCAATTTTTCAGAATTGAACTCTATCTTTCCAGGGAAATAAGTGCATTATGTTGATCCAACGTGCTTTATCATAAAGAATAAAGTTAAAGAGATACGTTAACTATTTGGTAAATAATAGTTTTCTTCTCAGCAGAAGAAACTAGTCCAAGTCTGAAAGTTTGCATGCATGCAGTTCATAGACCCATATAATGTATGTGTATATGTGTGTATAGTGTGACCACATCACAATTCTACTTGTCATACAATAAAATTAAGAACATTTTACTTATTTTGTTAAACTACAAGTTTCCTTATATTTAAAACTAGGGTTAGCAAATATCTATTTTTAGTATGAGACCAAGCAAGTTGGTTTCACAAATCTGATTGCAAATTGTTTAGAGTATAAAACAGAAAATAGGTATCTGCCCCATCTAATCGAGAATATAATGATAAAATTCATTTGAATAGGCGGAAACACGTTCAAGAAGGAATATAGAAGTCAGCCTTATTGCTACCGTCAATTGAACCATCAACTGCTCTGAGGAATTGTGTTCCTCTTCTTAGATATTTCGGTTCTTTATATTTTATCGTGTCAAAACATCTCGCTTTTATATTAAAAAATTCCATTCCAAACTAATAAATCTTAAGATAACAAGGCATTTTAATTTTATGGCCTTTAGGCAACTTTGGCTTAGGCCGAATGGATGATGATGGGAGAAAGGTGGAATGAAAAAAGTGGGGGGAAATGGGAGAACCCAAGGAAAATCCACCCAGATGGTATTTGTCCACCACAAAGCCCACACGGCACCAGTCGGGATCGAACCGGGGACCCCACACACCAGAGGTGATCGCTCTATCACTGGGCCCAGGAATTAGGAATATTGAAAGGCTTCGGCCATGATATTTGCCTAGATTTCATTCTCCTAGTGAAACTGTGGAAAATTCTGGAAAAGGTTCAATCTGGTACATGACTCAGTGCCGATATAAAGTCCACAACCGTAACGACTGGACCATGGGAGTGTGTGTGTGTTTGTACGTACAATCAAACTGTGCAGTTCATGTTAAGGATGAATTTAAAAAAACGAAAGGAGAATTACTTTATAGAACAAAAACTCAGTTGAATTGAACGATTTGTGTTGAGTATTATCAAAACAGGTAATGCATGCAAGGTTAATTCTTTCCTTCTTAAAGGAATTTGTGTACTTCCTTTTCTGGAACAAGGTTAATTAAGATTAGATCTTTGCTCTGAGATCTTTTTCCCATATTTTGAGAAAACCTCATTAAGGTTAATTTCCTCTTTTACTTCAATTATAATTCCTTGATTCTTTTTATCGTTTAAAAAACCTGTCATTTCTTCTTCGGTCAGTCGTGACTTAGTCAGTTGTCCAACCCAAACGAGTGTTAATGATTGTAACTTGAGGCCATCACGGCGACCTCCAGAAATCACTTCTTACTAGAAGAAAAACAGAATCAGCTAACTAACATTCACCTTTCCAATGTTGATCATCCTGTGTTAAAGCATCTTTTCTAACCTTTTTTCTCCTTACCAGATGCAATATCTCTCACTCTTCTTCTCTCACTCGAAATTTAGCTCCATTTCTCGTTTCAATTTTTTTCTTTAAAAATGTTTAAAAACAACCTTTAGTAAAATTGATTTCTTGGTGAGGTTAATAACCCCCTTTTTACAAATAGCTGATGTCATGACTTAATAGTTCTGCGGTTTAATAAATTTGTAACGATATATTTTGCTAACGATAAAATCGAAGGAACAGTATATATTAATAGAATGAAAGATACAATATGTGCAGTTTATTAAGATATATTTTAATTGATTGTTTCACATTTAAATGTTTAAATGTGACATTTAACCATAATATCATCCTTGTAGTTTGGTCTAGAGGTGAACTAGTCACATCAGAATTACGTAGCTGATACTATAGAAAATATATCAGAATGTCTGCGTTCCTTGTAGACAGCAATAGCCAGTCACCCGTACTGCTTTAACCATATCAGAATCTTAACTATTTACCGTTTCCTTAATAATGAGAATCAAATATTTATACTTATATGTCATTTGTGAAACGTTAAATGATTTCAATCCAAACTTGGTGACATGGTACAATGTATTGTACTTAGAATTTCAGGGATATTAGAATGTTAAACTAATTTCAGTTTCCACAGTAACGACACTCAAACAGAAACATATTATTTGGCCATCCATTGTACTCTAAACTTGGTGCGATGTTATAGATAAATTTTTAAGATTTTAGACAAATTAAAATGACTATTTTTCACTTCCATAGTAACAAGACTCATTTATCAAAAGTTATATTCGCACATCATGTGAGAATTGTTAAACCAATTGCCTTTCACGAATAGTGATCAGTGGTCAGTGGTCAGTGATCACCTCCGAGACATGTTATTGTGTGTTTTGGTACATTTCAGTAACTACACTGAACTAACCATCACACATTGTTTCCCAACCTGGGGTCTGTGACAAGCATGTAAGGGGGCCGCAATACTTGTCATGTAACAAGAATTTACTTCCCGATATTTACATCATATTATACAAATTTTCTCTTATAAAGAACACGAAAGCCAAGTTAAAATCGAACCCAACAAACCCAAACCAATACAATAAATAAAGTGAATGAACAACAACATTTAATGGTCTGATATGAAGCGTACAGGGAAAGAAGAAATATGAATGAAGGGTGATTTCTCGCAAAACGCGTGTTAAAAGCCAACTCCGTCATTTACTCCCGTGTGTTTCATATTGTTAAAACAGCTATAACTTGTTTTTTGGAGCGTTTGTATCAAAATTTTCTGAGCGGTTAGCTGTCTTTGTGTAGTACTTGTTACGAGTAAAAACATATTTTAAAAACTGCACATCCCTCTTCTTTCCCTGTTTGCTTCATATGACCATCTATCCTCAAGTTGGATTTTCAATAGAAGTTTGAACTAAAAAGAAATGGAATAGCTAATACAACCACTAACAGCTCCTGCGTGTAGATTTCTTGATTTTAGATACTGTCTTTCCCAAAAGATTTCTTGCATTGTAAATTCCTGTATAAGCCGTATTAAAACCAAGGAAATAGTGTGAATTTCTGGTAATTGCTTTTCGATGCTTTTATCGGTTTTGTCGTCGAGTGGCGATTCATCCAAACTCTTGTTCAAGCTCAAGAGAAGTTAAAGGGAGGCGTGCACTAGACGACAGCCTTTAAGCTCACCACCACTTACAGCCCTCTTAGTTATCGCCAGAACCTTTCTCTTAACTCCCAGATTTTCACTGCGTAATGAGACAGGAAGAGATCATGAACATTACATTTTGAGGTACGCTGGCTATCTCGTGGAAGAGTCCTGACTCCCTTATTCGAGCTGTGTGATGAGGTGAGACCTTTTCTGGTTGATACGAAATTAGAACCAAAACTAAAGGACTGCTTAAGTGATTTTTCTTAGTTTTCGGCAATTGATTACAAGTCAGATATTTTCTCAATTCTGAATACATTAAATTCAAGGTTCCAGGTCAATTTAAACCCTGGTTGGAGTTGCTGGTCTACCACCAGGCGCCTCCCAAGGTGGCGGATAGGGGAATGCCGAAAAGATATGGTGGTTATCGGAAATATTCCGGGGCGGACCAACTCCAGTACTGCTGCCTTGCAGTTAGTAGAGGGATCTACAAAGGCTAGGGAAAGATAACCCCGAACAAAAATATTATGGTGAGGGGAAGCACCATCACCATTACCACTCTGAGGCAGAAGATGAATGACATCGGCGAGGCTCAGAGATGGACAGAGGAATCTTGAAAGTCTGCCTTTACTGCGAGGTCGTAGAGCTGACAACTCTACACCGCTAAATAATGTCAAGAAATAGTAACATGGTTCATGGATTCTCCTGGGGTAAAATATTCCGGAGGTAAACAAGTCCCTCATGCGAATCTCCGAGTGGGTAGACTGCTTCAGGGGGCTCCAAGAACAGGATTGAGAAAGACCTTAGAATAGGAATGTAGAACGTACGATCGTTATACAAAACGGGAGCTCTTCAGGTGGCAGTACGCGAGACCGAGAAGTACGAGCGGGACATATTAGCGATACAAGAAGTCCGGTGGAAGGGTCAAGATAGCATCACACAGGGAAAGTACACTTTCTACTACGGTGGAACACAGTCTCACAATTTCGGAACAGGATTCCTCATTAAGAACAGTATCCTTCAGGTGGTTCAGAATAAAGAGTTCGTAAACGAAAGACTATCGTACGTTACGATACGTACCCGATGGTGCAACACGGTTTTAATAAATGTCTGTGCTGCTCCGACCAAGGTGGCTAATGATAACAAAGATACATTTTACGAGGAGCTAGAAAGGTTGTTTGACCGATTACCGAAATATAATTCGAAAATTGTGTTGGGTGATTTCAACGCTAAGGTAGGGAGGAAGGAAAAAATATAGACCTTCTATAGGCAACTACAGCCTTCACGAAATCACCAACAACAATGGAGTAAGACTGATAACTTTCGCGATCTCGAAAAACCTATTAGTAAAAAGCACAGACTTCCAGCACAAAGACATACACAAATATACATGGTTATCTACGGATGGCAAAACGCTCAACCAGATCGATCACGTATTAGTAGATAGACGAAGACACACCAAGATGTTAGGTCTAGAGAGGAGCGGAAGGTGACACCGACCATCAGTTAGTGATCACAGAATTGAGGGAAAAGTTATGCATCGCGAACAGAGAAAACAAAGGATCAAAACAACTTAAATTCAGTTAAACGATTAAATAATCGAAACGTAAAAGCAAACTACCAAATCGAAATCTCAAATAGGTTCGAAATCTTAGCCGAGTCGAGTAGTAATAAAGATAAAATTAATAGTGAAATTAATATAAGTAAGATGTGGGAGCCAATTCGTGATACAGTGAAGGGCGCAGCGAAGAAACGTATAGGTGAGAAGAAACACCAGAAAAACAAGCCTTGGCTTAATAAAAAATGCCTTGAACTTCATGTGGAACGAAAACAAGCCAGGCAGCGATGGCTATGTAATAAAAGCGAAGCAAATACCAACCACTACAGTAATGCGAAACGAAACGCCACACGCGGATTCAGAAACAAAAAGCGAGAATATATGACGCAGAAGATTCACGAGATAGAGGAAAACGGGAATACAAAAAACATGCGAGATCTATACACGGAAAGAAATAAAAGGTTACTAGCAACCCAAAAATGGGTTAATGTAACAGAGAGAGTTGGTAAATATAGAGCCTAATAAGTACAAGGTTACCGCAACCCAGCTAAAAAGGTTAGATCCAGTGGGTTGATTTAACCCTCCACGTAGGTTATTTTAAAGGGTTATGATAAACAACTGTATTTAGTTATTTTAATCCATCCCAACGAAAATTTGTAAAAAAAAATGTGGTAAAATCGTATGGAAGTAAGTTATTGATATGATTTACACTATATGTAGCTTATTATAGTTATCCTTGAAAAAAAGAAAAAATGCGCGCCGGGCTGGGATCGAATCGGGGACCTCATGCGTTGTAGTCCGAAGCACTAACGACTACACCACCGAACACGTGAAGATTACGACCTATAATGTGTGTATTTCACAAGTTACGCTACTGTGATATTCATTATATGAATCTCAATGTTGCATATTACACTTTCTCATCAATAGAATATTAATAATAATTATATAGCACTACATTCCTAGATTTAGGGTTGCTAGATTACCTCCTAAGCTTTACCATAACGTTTTGGTTGGTGTTGGTACAAAACTTCTATGTGGAAGCCCTTCAGAGTTCAATGAACGCCATCTCGTATAGATGAGACTCGGTTCAGCTAACCCTCATCAAGGTTAAAAAATAACTAATTCTCAGAAGGTTAAATTTACCTGCACATTAAACGGTTAGCATAACCGAGCAGTGGGTTAATCATGTTGTTTAAATTAACCGTGTTGTTGGTTTATTCCTTCTTGTACCAATCGTGTAGGTAACTGACTACCCACGAATTGGTTGTTTTTACCCTGATTTCTGTTAAACCTTTTCAATTGGTTACCATTTACCTACAGAATTAGGTACTTTCATGTCTCGAAAGGGTTGTGGTAAACAACCAGCAGGTTATGGGCAGCCCTTTTGGTCATCAACCTAGCAAAATCTTGACTTAGTTAAAACTAATTTCTTTCCGTGTATACAAAGGGGTAAACTCGTTAAAAAAAAGGTTATCAGCCGAGGTTAGGGGCGATTAGAAGTGAACGCGGAGATCTTGTAGCGGATCCCACTAAAATTATCGATGTATGGAAAAGATATTTCGACAAACTTCTTAATGTATACAACGGAGAACAAACAGAGGAATTTGATATCTTTACCGCAGAACCGTAGATACCCGAACCTAGCGAGATCGAGCTCGAAATGTCTATAAAGAAATTGAAAATTTTCAAATCACCAGAAATAGACAATATTCCAGCCGAATTAATTAAAGCGGGAGGAACGGCACTAATCAAGGAACTACTTAAATTGATAAACGCTATATGGAGAAAGGAGGAGCTTCGAAAGGAACGGAAAACCTCAATAATAGTTCCGGTTTATAAAAAAATATATAAATTGGACTGTAATAATTACCGCGGAATCTCGTTACTCCTAACGTGTTACAAAGTAGACTATTGAGTAATATACTGCTAACTCGCCTAACCATATACGTAGATGAAGTAATTAGAGATCACCAATGTGGATTTAGAAGAAATAGATCTACGTTGGACCAGATTTTCACCTTGAGACAAATCTTGGGGGAAAAAAGAGAATACATTAGGACTGTTCACCAGCTATCCATTGATTTTAAGTAACCTTATGATTCTATTAAAAGGGAAAAGTTATACAGTATTCTAGTACAATTTGGAATTCTGAAGAAACTTGTTCAGCTTGCCAAAATGTGTCTCAGCGACTCCATGAGCAGAGTACGGGTAGGGTAGGTAATAATAATATGTCAGATAGTTTCGAGATTCGCAACGGATTGAAACAAGGTGATGCCTTGTCACCACTACTGTTTAACTTTGCTTTAGAATATGAAATTTTAAAAATAAAGGAGGACAAAAAGGGAATAACGTTGAATGGCTAAAAATCAACTGTTCGTGTTCACGAATGATGTAGATTTAATAGGGAAAGATATAGATACACTACAAAGTAACACCGATGTCTTAGTAGAAGCGTACGATGAGATAGGTCTACAGGTAAACATAGAGAAAACAAAATACATGATAGCAAGTCACAGGGAATAACGGAAATTGGTACATAACAATTAAGGATGAGAACATAGAGAAAGTTAACAAATTTAAATACTTGGGAGCATACGTAACAAGTAAAAATGAGGTAACGGAAGAAATAAAAAGTCGTTTAGTATCGGGCAACCCATGTTTCTATTCAGCCCCAAAACTTCTAACATCGCGATTAATATTAAGGAAATTGAAATTGAAAATTTACAGAACGGTTATTCTGCCGGTAATACTTTACAGTTGCGAAAGTTGGAGTACGACCCTAGCAGATGAACATAAATTACAAGTGTTTGAAAGTAAGGTTTTGAGAAAGATATACGGACCGAAACGAGACCAGATAACTGGAGAATGAAGGAGACTGCATAACGAAGAGTTTCCCGGACTGTACGACTCACCCGATGTTGTAAGAATAATGAAATCACGACGACTAAAATGGGCAGGTCATGTAGCTCGGATGGGATAAAACGAAGATTATATTCCATCTTGGTTGGAAAGCCGGAGGGAAAGAGACTGTTTGGAAGACCGAGACGACTTTGGGAGGACAATAGTAGAAGGGATCTTCAAGAAGTAGGTGTTTGTGAGGGAAACTGGCTTGATCTTGCCCAGGATAGGTCCTGATGGCGAACGTTTGTTACTACGGCGATGAACTTGCGAGCTCCGTAAGCCATAGGGTAAGTACGTAAGGTCAATGTAAACTGGCAAAAGGAAAAAAAAGAAAGATACAATTTGGGCTCGCCGAACCGACAATAAGGAATACGATTCCTCTCTCACGCGAACGACTTTCTGTCGGCAAGTGAAACAAAACTTCCGAATGAAAATTTGGGAAACGTGAAGGAGCATTTGGTTTCTTTGGGTTTCCAGCTGAGAGATTATCTTCCGGTTGCGTATGGAAAAAACAATTGAATGAAGAACCTCCTTTCTAAACAATAAAAAATAGTTGTCACCAAATAAAGACCAGCTTATTGAGTTGTTCTGTGATTCTTCCGTGAAGATGATATTTCCCAGTTTGTGTTTGCTAGGACTTTTGGTTTTATCCGCGGTCTTTGTATCCTGATGATTCGAGAAAGAGAATTTCACATCTGATGCCTTTCGGTACCAGATATTTGTGCGAGTCAACATTTTCTGTACTTGTTTGTATGAAAAATAAGTAAAGAAAGAGACTTGATATCGAACCAGATCTGCGCTGAATTGGAGAAAGATATGAAAATGTTGACGGACGCAAAATCACATTCGAAAATAGTAACCAAACAAACAATAGTTTTTACTCTTATTGCTATTAATTAGCGACTTGCAGTAGTGTTAGTAAATTGTATTGAATTGTACTTTCATGTATTAAAAATGTACGCCTTTTCTAAGCTATAGATAACGCAAAAAGATCTATTCATGCTGTATGTATAATGTTTCCCTTGGTTGTAGGAGCAGGGATACGCAAAGAAGCTAGTAAGTAATCAAGGGGTCCGCAGCCTGCAAAAGGTTGGGAAACACTGATCTAACACAATGTAATGTCAATCACACCCGTAACCAGAAAAGATGGAATGTCATACCTGCAGCCCCCTTTAAACTCCCCCTATGCAATCAGCGCTCATCGAAGTCAAGGTATCACAGTTAATCAATGTGTTGTTGGTATTGGAAAGACTGAATTCTCGCTATTGCTGATCTACTTGTGTTGTCTAGGGTTCACAGTTTCAATGGTATTTTAATAGCTACCTGCAAGTTGCTGCTTCTGGAATTAGCATAAATTGTTCTTCATCAGAAAGCATATTTACAGAGTAGAAGGGTCAATAAAACGATATTTACATTAATGACAAGTCTACTTTTTCTATTTATATTGTTTCGAAACGTTAGATATTGATCAAGGAAATATTCAGGGGAAGGCCAGCATACCTGAAAGCATACTTATTATAGTTCCCATAAGTCAGTACATTTGTGACATTCTATTAGAGAAACAACCGAATAAGTTTTGATATTTGCTTTGAATCATCATTTCAGGATTAACTCATTAGTTTGATATTAAGCATTGAATCAAGTTAAGAACTGAAGAGTCAAGTCTAAGATACTCGAAATAATATTTTTTAAGAAGGTTTGGTAACATTTCGACTTGTGTCTAGAGCGGGCACGCCAGGAAACGCTGTGTCTGTGCAATTCGCGTGTGCAATATAAAAAAAAAACACCGAACCTGACCTTACCTAACCTCCAAGTGCCCTTGGTTACTACTTTTATTAAATTTCCTAATGCGTATAAACATATAAAAAGAAGAAAAAAGTTAATTTTCTTGAAAAAAAACAATGTAAAAGTAACGACGCCAGTGTTCGATCAAACTTAACATTATAAACTAGATATTTTTAGTTGGTCCATGCAGTAGGATTCATTTGTTTTGAGTCGAGTTGTATATAATCGAATGCTTCATTCAATAACATGTATATTCATTTATACATTATACATATAAGTGAATCACCAAAGATTATGACACTTTATTTCAACAAAATATAGACTGTGTACAATTTGTTACAGTTTGTTAAAAAGTACTTGTAAACCTATCCCTGTGTTTATGGTTAAGAAAATTAGTAAAGTAAAAGTGGTAACAGTGAAATGAAAGAAAGGTATACACGTGCCTGTAGGTCGAAAATTAATCTAAGAAAATTAGTGTAGTGGAAAGTATGGAAACTGAGAGCAAAATATAATGCTTTCATTAACCAGAAAACACACGGCAAGTAGAATCCTTCGTTAGGTACGCGCTTTTCAATGAGAAACATAGAAATTCCCTCTCTTCAGTCAATTTTCTTCGATTATTAATACATTTGTAATACAAACTAATAAAGTTTATTTTCAAAATCGATATAAAAATATTCTTGCAACTCAGGGAAAGTACAAAATTTGCTTAATTATTTAAATGGCTGTGCTTTAAAACCAAATAAACTTACATATAGATATACAACATTGGTGTGCATTTAAGCGTAGATTCAGTTTATGTTTTATAGAAAGAAGATGGTCGTGTTCTGTTGTCTACACAGTTGTTGCAGGTTTTCGGATTTTGTTGGAGAATTGTTTATGTTTTGTTTCGTTCTCGTTTTGTTCTTCACCCACATTTATTCAAGTGTCGGTCTTCCTTTCACATGAGATGTGTCTATGATTTTGATAGTAATGCGAATTTAAGGGAAACTTCCTTTGTTACTTTAGATCGTTTTAACATTTTGCAAAACGTAACGTCTTCTATATGAAACCACTACTTATTCTGTATGGAAAAATGTTAGTGGCATAGAATATTGTTGTAGATTAAATACAAATCTGAATCTGAATATTGAAAATAGTAATTATTGTGTTCGCCAAAAGAAAAAAAAATACAGGTTACTTTTAAACTTGGTTTCCCAAAAGTCTTCATTTTTATAATTGTACACCTAATAAGTAACGAACACAGAAAAATTTGGTGTTCTCTTCAAATTTTGCAGTCAGTTAACAATTGTTTATGCACTTAAAATATTTATAATGTACACGTGTATATATGCGATCAAAACTTCAATACCTGATACAAATATGTTATCAGGAACTCATCAATACACCAACATCTATGTTTTTAATTACACAAAATACGAAAATGTTATGCGCCTGAAACTATTCGATTGAAACACTTTACCTTTCTCTATTTCTATTCCTTATCTTTCTCACAACATTGTAAATCATTCAGAGAAAAACAGTGTATTCCTTATCATTGGTTAAAATCATCCTTTGTGTTTAAAGTTAAGAGAAGTTTGGTATTTCGTGTCAATCATGTTCGCAGATTATGTTCTCTGCTTACGTTTCAAAATCTAAAAATCTAAAATTTGAGTCTTCTTGCTTCTCTGACCCTGGTCCAAAGTCCTTTAAATGTTGGTGGTCAGATATCTCATTGTGTTGTATTTGGAGCATCATGTCTGAATCGGATTTTCGCTACAACACATCATGATCCTTCTGTGTTAGAAATGGGTAACAGAGACAGACTCCTTGGCGTATTCAGAAATATAAGTAATCGATCCGGGAAAATACTGAAAAGGATGGAAGCGCACTTGCATAAACGAAAACAAACTAAGATCTGGCAACCCTCCAAAATGAAGTCTCCGTTGTGTACAAAAGTAATTGTAATTGCTATTAAGTGTATATTGAATACAGATAGAAGTGTATATCGAACGAACTATCGTAAGATTTGTCAAGTACATCTTTTTATATATCCCTAAAAAAAACAAATAAAAGGGTGAAATATCAATTTAAACTATTCTGGTTTATTTGCTATTAAAAATTTGATTTATTTCATTACAGATCTACAAGGGCTGATTCATAAGTGTTGACAACTATTGGTTGTCTTGCAAATAGGAGACAATACGAAAATTCTAAGATTTGATGGCTTCCTTCGAAAGTATATTCCGTACACTTTCAATCGTTTATCTTCGATTTTTCGTATTGCCCCTGTTTGCGAGAAGAAAACGTGTTGTCTTGACTTACGAATCAACCCTCGTATAAGAGTGCAATTTGCACCCCATTTTATCTATAGACTTGAGTTTTTCATTTGCAAGAAATCCTTATTAATTTATGTTTTTGTGAACGAAATATACTGTATACAGTTGAGTTCTAAAATATTAGAAATGCATAAACTTAACAATTTGTCAGTTGTATTGTCGTGATCTAACGAGACACTAGCTAATGTGCTGTGCCTTTGATATTACTCGTACTTCTCAGTCAAATATGTTTGTGCATGTATTTCCTTTTTAAGAAACTACTGAAACTAAAACACGACAAGTAATGATGTTATTCAGAGTTCAAAGAATCGTTGTATGGCAGTAGATACGATTATGTAAGCAATTAACAGTTCTTGTAGATGTCTGGTATCAAGGTTCTATCAAGCTTAGCACATTTGTGCTAAATGCATAGTGAAAGGTAATTGATATTGCTTGAAACTTTGGTTCTTTTCAATGTGTTTCTTTTTTCTATTTCTGTTCATTGGTATAATAAATAAAAAGTAGAAAGAGAGAATATGGGCGTTGTCGTATTTTATGTTTTTAGCACAACACCCTGTCTTCTTCGAAAATGAATCGTGACTTGAAAATGACTTACAAATTGAGCATCTTCTTCTTTTAAAAATCTTCATTTTTCTTCAATAGCATGCCTATGCTCCTCCTATGTATGTATGTACGAGTATATGTGAGTGGAAAAGAAGTAAGGTGGAGAAACCTTCCTATCCTAAACGTGTATTTGTAATTCGGTCGTTGATCTGAAGATATTCGGTAGCGTGAATATAGGAGTTTTTTCTTCTTCTGATTTTCCAAAAAGCAGGCAAAATTCTATTTACAATCTACAGTTTAAAATTTTCCACCGCTGGCAGAATCCCCCTTCTTCCCGTAGCTCTTTTGTGTTCCTCTGTGGGTTGCATGAATGAAAATGTTCAAAGAAAAGGCAAATTGGACGCCCAAAGACCACAATTTGTCTCTGCAAAAGCTCGAGCTTATTAGCCGGCCGAGCGGTCTGCGGCGGTACGCCATCGGCTCGAAGGTCCCGGGTTCGAGTCCCGGCAGGGGCATGGGTGTTGAAAAGGGCGAATCGTGACGGGCCGAAATCCAAAGTTACTAAACTGGCCCATATAAAAAATAAAGTTTACAAAAAAAGTCGAGCGTTATTACTGAACGTACTTTGTTTCGTACTAAAGTTATGAATATTGTATTAACTTTTCCTCCTTCCGTAAATTTTTGTTTCAAAATATGGAAGCTGTTTAATATATTCTGAATCTCAGTTAACTTCCTAATAATCGATATCTTGTGAATGTAGCGAACGAATCCGCAGTCTGTCAGATAGATTAAAGACGGTGTCGACCATACTGATAAACTCCCAGTTATACCAGGCTTACTCATGAAGAGATAGATGGTGCAATAAATTAGATCGTAGACTACAAATCGACTGTAGAGAGGTCGTGAAAATTTAAATCCTACTGAGGCAAGTCGGCCGAGCTAACTTTTTTCTTTCTGGAAACGTGACACGATTGTCGGGTATTTTTAATTTATGACAGAAAACTGTAGCCGTTTCTTTTCCAATACCATTCTTCAAAGATATTCCCACCAAAATTTCCTCAAGCCTCAGACTACAGAGAGACGTAGGGCTCAGAGTCTCCATCCCAAAAGTGCTGTACAACGAAATCCTAACACGGTGTATAAAATAAATGATTTCTTTCAAATCATTTATCTCACTAACAATGACATTACGGTAAATAGATGCAATGTCCATTAAAAGAGAATATAATAATAAGAAACTGTAGTCTGAAATAGGTTACTTAGGCCCCATATGAATATTTACTTATTAATAAGCATCAGGAAATACTTATGACCAATGTGCGATTCTACCGAAAAAGGTCACAAAAACTTTAGGCTAAAAGACCATTTTAGTAACTATTGTCTTTGGCACTCACCGTTATGAAGTAGTGCTTTTAAAATACACAAATATCCATGCCTCAGTCGAAATTCGAACCTGAAACCTCCTGGATGCTAGCCTGACGGCTAAGATCTCACAACCTCCGAGAACTCTTGAAAGTGATCACATCTAACACTCTTCATAAAATAATCAGTTTATTTTTCTCATCGATTGTTCGCCTCTTTAGCTGATTTATACAGGCTGGTAATGCAATGTACCGACAAACGACAAGGATGATAACAGTACGTCACAAGATAAGGAAAAAGACGTAGTCGCCGGGGTGGAAATTCCAACGCGTTTAGGAGCTACAGGTTGCCGAAAGCGTGAGAAAATGAACTTCAAGGTTCATATTTCCAACAATGGAGCGGTATATCAAAATCTTCTGTCCTCAAAATCTTGAAATCTGCTTTTAAAAATTCTTATTCTAAATTGTGCAGTGAGTGGGCAAGAAATTACGCAAATTCTCGGAAGTAAAGGTAGGTCGAAATGAGCATGAATAAGACGACTTTCGGTCTGAGTAAAGAAGTCTGACTTTCGAATACTGTCAGCCAACCAGGCAAAGATATCTCTGTCATTGATAAAAAAAATAATGAAAAAATTATTTTAAAGAACACACACGCTTTTTTACGATGGACTAAAAAGTAAAAAAAAAATAAGTTTAAGAATCGAAACATAAAAGCGTGGGTGCTCTTAGATGATATGATTTTATGATAATTTAAGCAAGAACACCCACGCTTTTATGTTTCGATTCTTAAACTTATATTTTATTTTACTTTTTAGTCCATCTTAAAAAAGCGTGTGTTTTTAACAAAATTAATTAATTTTTTATGTATAATAGATGACTCCTTGCGAGCGTCCTTGCCTCCTCCATAAACTCCTTGCGAGATAGGCAACCCAAACTTCTCACAATATTCGTTGCGGGCATTGAAGGATCATTTCCAATTATTTTATTAATTAATTAATAACAGTTAACTGGATTATTGTGTCGTATACCTAATGATTGAATACTATATTGTCATCGAAAGCAAGCAAGTTTACAAAATTTCAAAGAAATCGGATGATGGGAAGTGAGGTAAAAATCAATTGCAAGATTTGTACCAGAGATGATTACAGAGCAAGTTAATGTAAAGCCTGTAATAATAATAACAATAAAAATACACGAAATGTTCATCGAATGTTCTTACTCCTGATTGTTATGTTACCACTCATTATCGTTCGGCATTATGGAATCTGTTTGAGATATCGACTTGGCGCAAATGAATAACTGTTAGCATTTGTGCTCATTTCGATCCATCTCTACTTCCTTTGCGGAATCCCTTGCCCATTCTTTGCTTAATCTTGGAATATGTTTTCGATAGCGCTGGTTTGAAGTTTTCGACGACAGCATGTCGCATGAGCTCTATAATTTTCCTCGAAACAATATTTAGAAATCTGTTTTAAAGATTGAAAGGATACCGCTACTCTCACCTTTGGGGGTTGCTCAGTTGAAGGGCTGCTTATTTTTGTTGGCTATCTATCTGCTAGGATAGGGCATTTTTATTATAAATGGAGGGGGGAGTCTAAAATTGACGAAAGTGTGCTTATGTAATACTTGAAGGACTCCTTCCTGTGCGTTTGGAAATGTCTCCTAAGAGTGAAGCATTACATGATTAATCAGCAGGAGGAAAGATAAAGAATCTTTATTTAGTTAGGATGACTACTTTACTGTCAGGAACATTGGAAATATCAACCTTCACATTTCATTTTATCACGCTTTCGGCAGCTTGTAGCTCTGTAACATGGCGGAATTTCCACTCTGGTGGCCAAGACTTTTTCCCTTATATTTCGGTGTACTATCATCCCTCAAAGTTTGTCGGTGCATTACATTACCATGCTGTGGACTTGTTTTCCTCCTTTGGTTCTCATTGAATTCGGAAAGATGGATTACTTGTCAAACAAATAAATAAAACTAATAAGCATTATTTGAATTAATTGTATTCGATGTGCTAACTAGAGGAGTCAATTTAATAGCGTACGGTTAATTAAAGAAGTATGTCATAAAAAGTAAGTGTTATTTAATATATTGTGACGTCTTAATGAAATTCGTTATCATAACACGTGGTCACAGAAAATTATGTATGGTAGCGGTCTTCCAATTTTGAAACCAAGGTTGATTGGTTTAAATCAGTGATTTAAATCATGATTTAAGTCGCGATTTAAATCAGATGATTTTCTTAAATCATTGATTTAAATTTTAAAAAAACTTTTTTGAAAGAAAAAAATAGAAATAAAGTGCAGAATTTTTAATAAATCTGTGATTTAAATCATATGTAAGCTTGAAGTTTACCTATTAGTCCTTCTTATGTGATGATGTAAACCAAAACCAAAGTGATCGACCTAGAATTTTAACAAACTATTTGATTGGTTCATTTCCTATTACACGCAAAATTTTAGAACAGAACGTAGGAACTCAATTCACATTAATTTGTGTTTCAGATATGTTCATTTTTGTAATACATATGAAAACACACACAGAGAAAACAGAAAATCCAAGTTTTGTTTCGTAACATCACCTACTTTGTGTATTTGCATCAAATTATTTGTTTTCTTCAGAAATTGGTCAAAAGCAATTTATATTCAATGAAAGTATAAAGTTTACTTATGTGTATGCTGAAGGATGAAAATGCAAAGCTGCGTATGCAGTATTGATTTGATGCATTAAATAGCTCTCATTAAATTCAGTTTTATCTAAGACCTTAAGGCAACTTTGAATTAGACCGAATGGATGATGATGGGATAATTGGTGGAATGAAAAAGTGGGAGGAAACGAGAGAACCATAAGAACCCCCCCCCCTACACATACACACAGTTTTTATTCATTACAAAGCCAACATGGCACGATCCGGGATCGAATCGGGGACCCCACATACCAGAGGTGAACTATCAACTACTAAGCTCTACTACTACTCTAAAATAGCTCTCATACTTTATAAAATACTAGCTGATGTACCGGCCCGTTGGTGTAGGGTGAGTAAAATATGTTGTCAGCTACTATCAACTCTATTACTACTACTGATACTACTTTAGCAAAGTTCTATTCGACTAAACTTGGACTTACATGCCATCGGGACTGTCACTAATCAGCTTAGCGACCCCGGATACTATGGATTCGAAACTAATTTCGGTCAATTTGGACATTTCGTCTTTTAACCCTTTATCGTCACCCCGCATGTCGATGGAGTTGAACTTGGGCTTAAAGGGCATCGGGAGTGCCACTATTCATCTCAGCAACCCAGAAAACTTTGGACTCGACTCTAATTTCGGGCGTTTTTGATTATTTTTACGTCACCCCCTTCCCACCTCAACCCTAGGGGTGCTGGAGGTGTCTTACACAGCATCGGGAATGTCACTGTTCATCTAAGGGGCCCCGAAAACTATGGATTCGAAACTAATGCAGATAGTTTCCGATTATTTTTAGATGTCACCTCTTCCCACCCCACTAGGTGTGCTAGAGGTGTCTTACACGGCATCGGAAGTGTCACTATTCATCTCAGTGACCCCGAAATTTAAGGATTCGACACTACAATTGGTCATTTTGAGCGCCGTAAGTTATTTAAATTTAAAACAAATCGATTTAAATAAAAAAAATGTATTGCCGTGATTTTTTATTTTCAACAATGGCTGAAACTAATTCTAATTTCTCTTTAAAGGATTCGGTTTTGGGATTCAGAATAAGAATAATTGGCCAATGAAATTATTTTGATCAATTTCTAAAATATGTGAACTTGAAAGACCGACCATATCGAAATATTCTATAAGGAATATGATTTAAAGATTCTAATATGTCCGTTCTGAAATACATACATTCAAAATTGTTCATAAATTGAATCTATCTGGTGTCTAGATAACTGACTAGACCATGAGCCTTCCAAGCCAGTCTAAATAATAAGTACTGTAGAAAGGTAATAGTATTATAGTTTTATTAATCGAAATGAACACAAAATTTAGAGTGCAACTTGGTGCAATGGAAACATTTCGCAGAAAGAACGTAGAGCAATTTGGGGCAATGGAATTGTTGAAGTAGTTACCGTGAGCGAAGAAAACCTTTCAGATCTCCAGCAATCAATGAGCACATCTAATGGTAGTAAGCAAAACACACTCACATACTCTATTATATTATATTTAAGTGTGTAATTAAATGTTTAGTTACCATTGAAACCGTAAGGGACATCCCCGTGGTCATGGTGCTTTATCAATTCACGTTTAAACGCGATCAACGTAATGTAAGCACTAGGCAGGTGTCATTTTGACTTTTTAGTTTAAGAGAAAACATCTTCACATACTCTATTCTATTATATTAAAATGGGGTATTCAATGTTGGTTAGCATGGAAGTCGTAAGGGGTAATATCCCCTTCCCCCCCTCTGTGATTTTTGTTTCGCTCTGCTTCTATATAAAATTGAAATTGAGTTGGTAGTTCTAAGGAACATTGATTACACTTAAATAAAACATCATTGTGTAGGTAGGATTTATGTTATCAAATAACTGGAATATGTTCATTTTCATTATTGACGTTTTCTTCAGCAATGCAATAATGTAAGCAGTCCGTTCCTTCTACTTCCTTCCCACTAGTGTGAATATTCTCTCTATCTTCATGTCGTGTTCAAAGAGGAAAATATAAAATGAGGAAGTGCCGTGAAAAATAAGTTAACAAAATTTTTCTGCTTTTCAATGACCAGGAGTGCTACCGTGTTTGATTTAGAAATTCCCCTACGGCTAAAGAAGTCACTACTATCATCGTAAAATTGTTCCAAAGACGTTATTTCTGAATGTCTGCAGGTATGGGTGTGTTTTTCCCACGCTTGTATGAGTTGTATGTATCTGAGTGTGTGTGCATGTATATATGTGCGCCACCTTCGTCCATTCGACGTTCATTCATCTCTACATTAAGCCTCCAGGGCTAGTTTTCATACAATTATGTGATGTGTGTATGTTTGTGTGTGTGATGTACGCTACACCAATGCCACGGAACAGTACATACACGCACATGGTCCCGAACCAATCTTATGACAGGCTATCATCACTTGACTGTTAGCTTGGGAAATGAAAGGGGAAACAAATGAACAGGTGGAATAGCATGTTCTTATGATAGTTGAGGCCGAATGGTTGATGATAGATAACACCTTCTTTTCATAGATACTCGAGAAGAGGTCGTCACCACATGTTTGCTTCCCTTAGTTCGTTAACTTCTGGTCATACTGTTATAAAATTTTATAATGGTTAGTCTTACTGAACATTTTCGATTATTTCTATCCTGTTCAGTATAATATAACAATGCAACTATACTTTGTAATGTTCATTTTGGATAGAGACTAAAACGAATAGTCTGTGCGCCAAGGTTCTGGTATCACATTGCTGATTTTCGAATTGTACGAATTCACTTAGTTATTTACTTGAGATCGGTAGGATCATAATTAAAATTGAACTGAAGTTGTAACAAGAGGAATACTTTTACAAGTAGAACATGCCTTTACTTTAATATCCTGCAGTTAATAGTCATTGGTACTTAATAAATGGAACATGTTTCTGATACTTGTATTTCCTACAGTAAGATAATTCATATCTCGTTTAGAATGCCAGGTAGTACTTAAGTATATGTACACAGACTAACTTATTTTTTTATTTATGAAAAGACTACTTTTAAAACCTTAGTAATGGGCAACTAGAACTTAGTCACTTTCGTATAGCATGTTACCTACTTGTATCTCTAGGTTTGACTACAGTAGACGCATCTTAACTAGTATTATTTTTATATAGTAGCGATTCGTGGTTTTTATAAAATGTAGGAACTGTAAATCATTCAAATCCAAGATATTCTGATCACACACCCCTCCGCATTTTGTTGAATTGATTTGTGACTTTCGTTCTAATCGTTCAATTAGCTTCTAGGGTGGCCTACTATTAACGTGGCCGGACTACACTCAGGTCTGTATCCGAGGCAACGTGTGGGTGAACAGACACACATACGATATTAGTCGCCACGTTAATCTCATCTCCAGCACAACAGGTTCGTTTCGAGGACAATATAGATTACGCTCGTTAAAACTCTTTCTCTGCCACCCCTTTTCCCCTTTCCTTTGTGATACTGAGGAACTGTTACTACATTGGCTAAAAATACTGAAATTATCTTACTGTTAATATAGGCGGAAAGACTTTTGTTAATAATACAACAATTATGGAACAAAAACAAAATGGAACTTATCCGTGCTGTTTCAGTCAATTTTCTATATACATTTTACGTATCGATGGATGAGTACAGGAAGGTAGCGACCCGATACTTTGTCTAGATACAATTCCAAAATTCACCTGGTGAAACAGGAAAACCCTGGGAAACCTCAGTCAGGATGTCCGGCAGCAGAACGCAAACCTGTGAGTCTCCCCTCTTTTTTAACACAAGACCACGGGGACCGGATATAAAGTGGATTTAAAATCGTGCTCATGTTACATTATCTGGAAGAGGTACGTGAAGTTCGCCCAACCACATCAATCTATCGGGATATAAACCACTCCACGATTTTGTGCATATTTTGTGAAAACGGTTGCCACATCACCCCTAGTAGCCCTCAGTTCTCTCCGAACTTTGAAAACGAATTACCGGGTGACTTTCAGGAATGCAGCAAACTCTGAGCCAAGGATACGACGACAGCGTGCCTCGTCATTTCCTGGGTTAGCCTAGGTAATGCCATGTCCACCTGCAACAGAAAAGGATTTGTAACTATGACGTGCAAGATAGTGTGTCACCTATAATGGATGTTCTCAAATACCTGCCGCACCCTGCAGTGCAGTTTACCTCCAAGGTACAGATAAATGCTCAAATTCATAAAAATAGTGACTTAATCATCCGTACTAACGTGCTGGTAGCCGTGATTGTGGCACGCGATCAGTGATTGTAGCACGTGGATTTTCGGGCCACCAATTTAGCAGCGTCACTACGTCATTCCATTGTCTCAAACGATATTTTTATTTTCAAAAGAGATACGACTTTCCAAACCATAAGTCACATACTTACTTCTGCCAATATTGTATTAAAATGAGATTGGAACCTGACATTGAAAACCTTTGCAAGATTCAAGGCATATATTTTAGTTTCTCAAATATCATGATCATACTTACAAGGGAACTCTGGAACTTTCCCATCTCGAATCGCCTCCAAATTTGCACTAGGCATACGGTGTAGCACAGATAGAACACAGATGGAACCTTTTGTTTCGCAAATTGTCGGAACATGCATTCAGAGCCACATAATTATGAGTGTTGATATCTAGGGTAAAAACACGAACAGCGCCGGAATGCATGCAACCCAATCGTCACTCACGTGATGCGGGTTGCATAGCATAGAAAAACCTTGCACTATCGAGACCCTTATACACGTAGAAGGTACCTTCGGAGAATATAACGAGGTGTTGCCAATTAGGTAGTAGTTTGTGAGGACAATACACTTAGTAGGTCAACTATGTTTGTAATTCTCATTTCACCTGCTTACTGCTTGTATACAGGACTTTAGCCCATTATGAACTTTTCCATTTCCACTTCCATCTCTGTCACGTTTTACACGGTTTGTGGGCGTGCATTCCGACCTCAGCGATGTCCGGGTTGAATGCATTCAGGCGTTTTTTCTGTCTACACCAGATATTGACAGACATAATTATGTGGCTCTGAATGGATGTTCCGACAATTTGCGAAACAAACGTTTTCGTCTGTGTTCTATCTGTGCTACACCGCATGCTTGGTGCAAACTTAGGGGCGATTCGAGGTGGGAAATTTGCAGTGACCACTTCCTTTCAATTCCTTTCCTAAGAGTTCTGTTAACTGAGGGACATCATTGATCAAGGCTGAAAATGTCTTGGGCAAGAGAAACAATTCGTAAATAGACTCTAAATGTTTAAGTAAGTTGAACGTCTATTAAGTAATATATTAGTTTTATGTAATAAGTACGTTTTAGATAATAATTTCATTAATATCGTACTAGTCACAATTTTATTGAATTGGCAACCTTGAAGTTTATTTCTTGGTTCATTCACATCTTTAGTTACAGCATAGATATTATGAATATGTTTGCAGTTACGTGAGTCATATGAAAACATGAGAATCGTTAAAATTAATGTTGGTTGGCCATAGTCGTTGATATAGTTGTATTATAACTTAATAAGTATAGCAAATATGTTTGCTTTTCACATACGTGTTAATGGGTTTATTTCATAAATGAAATGTGATATATTAACTTCAATCAAGATTCGTTTTTGAACAATTGACCAGAATAGCAGACGATAAGATAGACGTTATGAACTAGCGCGTTCGACATTTTACCGCTATATGGCAAACCAGCCCATAGTTTCCACTAACCAGATTTGTCAATTACAGATTCATTTAACTAAATTCTTTAGATCTTTTCTTTTCATGAGAAAGCAAGTTAATTATTAAATGCATTCTTTCACTATAAAAAGCTTCTCAGTTTCTACATGCACAAATCGCCTTTGATTAGCATACAATGCGTTGTGAACTAACAGTAATGTTTTATCTTTTCGGCTCACTAGTTAATTTTGGCGCGAGGAAAATAGATACAACTTGTATACTCCATGGAACACATTGTGTGTAACATGTGCACAGACTTTGTGGATCTATTATTATTCAATACATGTGGTAAATACTCGAACACTTCTGAATAATTCTTTACTAGTATATCTTCTTCTAATAAAAGGAAGTGGTGAAGAAGAACTGATAGATTACAAACATGCATCATACAAATATCCATGAAGATAGAGGTTTCTACGAAGTTTTAAATACAGATTTATTATGCTTTCGTTTAAAAGTAAAAGTAAAAAATGACAACTTTTGTGTTACAAGGCAACGCTAACGAGAAAGTGATTGTGAAAGAATAACTGACGCTCTTGAAGATATTTGTCACGCAAGATATTCATTCGTTTTTTTCCAGTTCGAATATTGCCTGCACCTATCAAGATTAAGTTTTTTTTTACACGAAAAAGAGTTTCCGGGATTAAACAAGTTTTGGTGGCCAACCAATGTTTCCATCTATTCATTTTTCTTCAAAATTAGGTTATAGCTTGTCTTAAATGCAGTGAATTCAGTTCCACCCAGATATCAACAAGCATACTCATAGAGAATATACCTAGGTATATGAAATATGCTCATGAAGTTCACAATATCGCGTTCCTGTAATTCAGAGATGAGTGTAGCCAACTTTAGATTGGGATTAGGGAGGCACAGAGGTTCGAGTCGTGCTACCAGGGTTTTCCTAAGTTACGTGGATGCCAGTATGGTACATTAACTGAAGCCTCGGCCGCTACTCTCTTTATCCGTGATTCCAGACAAGTGATGGCTGAGAGTTGTTATCCCTCGGACCGTCAGGCGTGTGACCAACTTCCAGTTCAACCCATAATATTAAATAAATTAAATTAAATGAAGATAGAATATCAAAACCAAACAATAAAAAATATTTATTCTAAAAGTTGTACATAGTACTCTAAAATCTAATGTTTTCTTGACAGAAATTACAATTTTCCTTGTTCCTATAGATTTACAGGATAAGTTGTTTATCAAAATTGATTTCGAAAGATGATAATTAAGGAGCTGAATCTATGCCATGAAAAGAAACTGTTTATGTACACAGAAAATATTATCGCATTATTGTCTGTGCATCTGTTTGGCATAGAAGATGAGTTTTACAGGAAAGAGGCAAAATATTCTCTCTCCCTTCCCTTACATTTCTTTCCTGAGGCTGTTCTGTACCCGTTCGTCGGTCCAGCCAGAGACGGCACTTCCCAGCTCTTGAGGTCGATATGAGGTTTGCCACTAACTATGCAGAGGTCTAGCCCCCAAGGCCATTTGTATACACAAGCATTGTGTCCTGCTTGGCCTTTCTATGCAAAAACACGCGAACACCCTCTCCAGAACAACACCACGAAAAGCCCCGTCTGTGTAACAAAGGGGAGGCCGCAGCTACCAACGGAAAGTATAACAAGAGAATGTCGAACTCTTACGCACAGTTCATCGTTGGCATCCCTTGAGTTGATGCAGGAACGCCGTTATGTGTATGTATGCATGTGTGTGTGTGTTTGTAAGAGAGAGAGAGAGAGAGAGAGAGAGAGAGAGAGAGAGCTGTACTGCCTAGATCAAAGCCTCGTAGAAGTTTTCGTTGTCAGCATTTACCACTGCTTTTATTGTTCTTGTACACTAACAATAAGTAGGAAGAACAAAAAGGAATGAAGTTCACAAGTGTAAAATGTACCTTTATCACAGATTTATTAATGCTTTACCGCTATTGATGCATTTGATGATTTTGACCTGGAATATAGATGTTGGATTAATAGAAAAGAATTCGGCTAGTTATAGTTCTGATCGCAGATAACATTACTTGCTTTGTTCCCCCTCCCCCTGTTTCTATTCAGGCTAAAGGGTTAATATGTTCTTTCGTCAGGTAAGAGGAGATCATAGGGAGGGTGTTTAACCATGGTAAAGTACGTTACGAGTACAGTATTTTACTTGATCTTCAGTTTGTCTTTTTGTTTCACAGATGCTGAGGTTCTCTAGAGCTTCTGTATTTATTTCTATTCCTTCCCAGAGCAAACTTTGTTCTCTGTGCTATTGTCATTGATATTTTATTCTTTTGATTTATTTTCTATTTTTAGACTTCTCCTTTTAACGTTGAATTTTGCTTCATAGGAATTGGTCTGTGGAGCTTTTTTTTTTTTTTTTTTTTAAAGAGAATCATGTGGTTGCTTAGCAAAACGTCTCTGCAGCTTTTCCCGAGCCTTATTTCCCCATTTTTTTCTGTCCACGAATCATATACGAGATGAACCTAAAATTTTATATACGATATTTGTTGCAACTACGGGATTCCAAATATCCAAGAAACTGACGAAGTTCTATTTGAAAAATAAAACTATGTATCAAATTGCCAACCCTGTTAATCCGAAGACATCACATTTTAATATGCAAATTGATACAAATTAACTTCAAAAAACGTAATTTTGCTTTAATGCCTCGTTTATGTTTTATCAAGAAATATTAATTTTATTTATCAGTTTAAAAAAATTTGATTTGGGGACTTAAAGTTGGAAATCCTGTATCTCGAAATTGAAAGCGTAATTTTTCAAATGATACAGATATTTTTTGCTTGTTTCGATGTGAGTAATCACCTCCCAGAGTTAATTGCACCGTTTAGGTATATCTTGTATATCAACTGTATCTAAATCCGACCAATAAATTTCGTTACCAAATTCTACAAAGAAAAATAAAAAAGTAATCTTATCTGCAAATACGTATCAATTGCATAGAGCCTTAAGAATATTAAAAAGAAAATGAAATAGATCAAACTTGTACCTAAATAGTTGGATGGAAATGATTACGTAGTGTTTATATTGCCTTGAGTAACCCATGAAGAATAGAAATTGAGAACATGTATTAAAAGCAAACAACTTCGGATCGGCAATTGGGAATCTGTTGATCATCCATACTGAAGATTTTCAGGTTTGCCTCAATTTTAGCAGGAGAATCCCGGATGGTAAATCAACTAAGGCCCTGGTGGCTATCTTACCTATCCATGACCCCAGAAAAGTGATCGCCGAGCGATGTCATCCCTCTAACGTTACAGTTGTCAATTCAGACCATAAAAAAATAAAATAATATTTAAAATATATTAAACCCAAACTGAAAATGCATGGCTAATTGCATAACCAGTTACTCTATGCTGATTGTTAAACGTTTCTAATTCAAATTTCAAGACTAAATTTCTAATTCAAATCACAACCTCACATCAGATATAGTACAACAGATACACTTGCCGCGTTAATGCGAAAAATTTACAACATTCAATCTACATCTAGTTCATCATGTTTTTAGCTTTATTTTCTCGATAGCTTAATTTATGAAAGACGTAAGTTTACACCAATAAGGTTACGTGATTTAATTTGAACACTTCAAAATTAGCCGTGATGTTAGTTCAGAACCAATTTTGATTTGCACCTTTCAGTTTTATCTTCAGGATCGACTATCTGGAGACCAAATGTTTCTCATCCCCTTGGATACCAAGTTTTCTCCTTATCTTTCCTGTAGAATTCAGAAATTTAAAGAAATGTGCATGGTGTTTAATTGAGGTTTGTAAGTATTGTATTGTTCATGTACATGTGCAAATGTCCACATTCTATGCTACAGCTCTTCACTATTTTCTTTTCGTTGATTTACCTGTGAAAGACGGGGATTGAAGGAGATCCTTGTTGTAAGTAAATGTTCCCATTATTGGTATACTTAAGAAGAAATCCAAACTGAACTTCAATATCTGACCCAAAGAACCACAAATTTTCCCGAACACATGGCAACCACGCTACCGCTTTATCAGTCTGTCTGTAAAAATAACTTGTGTTATTTTACTAAATTTGATTTCTTGTTAAACTTCACTTCATCTTACCGAGCGGTCGTAGTTCAGTTTGTAGAGCGTTGGCTTCGTTTTCGGGAAGTTCTTGACTTGATCCCAGAAGCCGACCATCCTGACTGACGTTTTCTTGCAGGGTTTTCCTCAGTCACACCAGTTAAATTCCGAGATGGTAACTTTAATTTCGCCCTAGCTCGACTCCTTCCGGCATTGCTTCTCCTACCCTATTCAAACCCGCGCCATGGGTGCCTAAAGGTCATACAACAATTCAATTCCGCTTTTTCTTCACTTTACAGTCAATAATAAACACAGATTTCTTAAGGATATTTATCTATTTGACTCAAGCTATGGATACACAATGTTGGAGCTTCTACTACTATTTCTACGATATTTTTCTGATTAGTTAGCTCTTTATCTAGATGTGTTACCGCATCACAATATTTGTCGCTCTGCTCTTCCACAATCTTGTTAATATTATAAGTACAAAATAATCTACACAGTGGAGACCAAACAAGTTCTATCATGTTCTTCCAATCAATAATTTCAACAAATTGATTCTTTATTATATTTTGTAGCAGCCGTCATGATTTCTAAATTCTCCACTCACTTTTCTTAGTACTTTTCTCTCAAATAGTATTAAACACTTTCTGTTTACTCTTTATCAATTATCATGTCTACAGACGTAGATGTTGGTTTTATATTTTTCTTTCTTTCTTTCTTTATTGTTTAATCTAGTACCAGAAAGAGTTTGGTTAGAAGGAGGATTGATATTTGCATAATAAAACCAGGAGGAAAGATCTCAGTCAGGCTGAATTGCAGCACACACTAAATTGAAAAAGCGAAATTCCGCTCGATTTTATCTTTTAAGAGCGGAAAGAGGGACCACTTTTTTCGAGTGGATTTCATCGGAGAAAAGATTAGAAATTTCCACTCGAAAAAGTTGGGATCTATAATTCTATATGGCAGTTCATTTCGATGCGAAAGTAGGCATAATACATTTTTTAGGTCAATTTCCATGTATTCAAATAGTTTTTTCATCTTTTCAACATGAAAACGACACAATCAAATGTAGATACAAGATACAAAAGGAGCATTTACTCATAAGTAAGGTAAGTGTACCGATTATGGCCCAGGTCCCCAATATGGCCTGTAGCTGTCCGTTGGTGCTACTAGATGTTACTGTAAACTATATCCTGATGACAAGTGAAATCATTTTTGCGCGTCTCAGTTGTTTGCGAGTGGCAGCAGCTTCAGTTGAAGTGGTATATTGAGCAAGATAATATTTTGCTGTTTAGTAAGGTAAGTAATGTATCGTCTCAGTTAGTATCTATTGTTGAAAATCTAATCAGTATAACGCATGGATAGTGCAGCTATGTGAGCATACGTGAACATAAAATGTGTGAGACTCAATGTATTGCATTGTGTAACTAACAGGCGTCAGAAAAAGTAAAGAGGTCAATAGTGCGCAATATGACCCACCGTCATATGGGCAAAATGTAGTCATAACTGTTTAAAATGAAAGAATTGGGTATTTGAAATGTTCGTACTGAACACTCATCATCATAATGTTTAGTAATTAAAACGAAGATATTGTCAGGTAATAAGGAAGCTGTCAATTCAAATACATAGAATAAGATTAAAACCAAAACAAAGCAAGTGTCATCACGTTTAGAACGACCAGAATTTCAGCAACTGCTTCTAATAGTTCTGAAGAACCGACACTGAGCTTCTCCAAGTCTTGTGAATTTTGTTTTTGTTATCTTTGTCAGGAAGACAGGGTTGCATTGCAGGCATGAGTCTTTGCGTGTCGTAGCGCAAATACGTTCATGAAGAGTGTGTTGAAATCACCGCTAAAGATCACGGACCATTTCCTTGTCCCTCATGTGAGACATGACGTTCTAAACTTCTTCGTTTGTGTTACACTTCTTGTTTATTCATATATTTTTTTCTTCTCGTATATTTACTTGTTTTTCACGCATTTTGTATGAATACAATATTATTGGTTTTGCAATATCACATAAATTATGTATGCTTATAATTATCTCTCACTATATAGCATATATGAGTAATACAAAAGATTACACATCACTTTTGCCATACGCTCTTGTTTTCTAAAGCTGGGAACATGGTGTTCCCAATATGGCCCACTGGCAACATTTTAGTTTTCGATTTATTACATTTTTATACGTTTCTAGGAAGCAGATTTTTTTTCATTTGTCCAAATAGTTTCCCAACTTGATGGTTCAGTTGATTCGCACGAATAAATGGTTTTTCGTAGTGAAAAAAATCAACAAAAGGTGGGTCATATTGGGATACCCTACCTTAGTAAGAAAGAAAAGTAATATACTTATGAATGAAAAAAGTAAAGAAAATTTTATCTCGGCAAGATTTAAACCCAGTACCTTCCGGCCAGCTATCCAACGCCTCAGTCAGCCGGACCACTGCGAGAGTACGCCTTCAAAATGGTTTATTTCGTGTCGTCAGATAGTTGAGAACAACGTTCAAAGGTTTCCTGTACATATCTTACTCCTGACGTCTTATATGGTATATTTTTGTTGCTGAGAAAAGTTTTCAGGTTTTCTGTTGTCTTTATTAACTAAACGCAACGCGATAAATTTGACAGTATTACTTTGTCTTTCGATAACCTTCGCGGTTGCCAATGGCGGAAAAAAACTTGGCTAGTAGCCATGATGCACTGTGATCCACTCTAAAAGACGAGAAATAAGCCACTCTAAAAAGATGAGAAATTGCTCTTCAACTTTGAAGAATAACTTCCAAAAGCAACGGAATTCCATCTCGAAAGATCACATTTGCCATCCAAAGCGAGAGCATTTCGTTGAAAAGTACTGCTTTTGATTGAAAATTCCGCTCTAAAAGAATGCCCCCTCTTTCCGCTTTAAGAAGATGGAATAATTATTCCGCTCTTTTGATTTAGTGTTCAGGATTTAAAATATCACTTCCAGACTGAGATGCCGTCACTGTATTATTTATGTGTTGAAGCTTTTAAAACGTTTAACTCACATCGTTAAGTTAAATTGTTGTGCAATCACTATGAGAAAAATAAAGTTCAGTGTTTACTATTTATCTTTCCTTTATTGATTAATTAGGTTTATATATATATATATATATATATATATATATATATG
>JAGDQP010000830.1:0-21139 GCA_022664845.1 Lepisma saccharinum
GATTTCTCTAGGACATATTTACTCAACGGTAATAGCTATTATCTGTAGTAGATATTGTTGTGGTTGAACGTATTGATATCGAGAGAGTCAAATGTTTATTTATTTCTTCTCACTTCTGAAAAGTGTAAAGTGAAAACGGTAATTTGTCAGCACTATGAAAGAGGGGTATTGGCGCCCACTGTGGGGCGGCATTTCTCCAAGGCAGTCGACAGTGTACACAAACGTACTCTTTCCTTTTTGTTTACTTTGACTAATTTAAATAGTCGTTACACTGAGCCAAAAAAAAAAAAAGTTTGTTACACTTTAGTGGATAACATCCCATAATTACGCACTATGCAAGCTACTTGAAGTTTCAGTTTTAAAATACTACCTCTTTATGTATAATGTGCAAGAATCGTAATTTGAACGTAATCCTCTAACTTGGGCGGCATTACCCGCACTGGTCGCCATTACCCGAACACAGATTGTGTGATTCAATAACGTCTACTGTTTCCTGTGCATTGTTTTCAACAGATCATCTTCGTTGTATTTGTTAACTAGACTATGCCCTACAAATCCATGTTTAATGTATTACAAAAAGGTTGAAAAGTACGGAGATATTAGAATTTTTCCTTAAGTGGGCGGCAATCCCCCACTTTCCTATACTTGATATTTCGGTGAAAAAAACATTTATTAAAATTAAGAATTTAGATCACAGAAATAAGAGCATGTTCAATTCGAAACTTTTTAATCTGATAACTAAAGAATGGAGGTCATTTGATGATATTTAGAAAAGGAGCGAGGACATGAGGACAAGATGTAAAAGGAGGACATGTCCTCCAAAAGGATGGCTTTTAAGTTATTCTCTTTAGATGATTCTGATATCGACTGTTCGTTTCTTCCAGAACGATGGCTCCAGATTTACATTCCAATCCAGTGTTCGATTTGTTATATATTGCGAAGATGGGGGGGGGGGGGGCCCAGCACTAATGGATCCTTGAAAGTCTTCACTTACTGCCTGTTTAGGTAGAAATACAAAGATTTTATCCCTGGTTGGGATGTTATTCGGAATCAACAATCTCGGTATAAAATTCTCGGGCGCCAAGGAAAATCCCTGGCATCCCCCACGACAAATTGAACACTGCATCACACCCTATAATTGTAGAGTGTATTGTATTCCACTTAGCGGACAGCTTGTTTGGTACTTCATCTTGTTTAATAGAGCAAGACGTAAAATATAGACCATACCTGCTTAAAAAGAATTGAGAGGCATGTTTAGAATCATACGTGAAAATCGTGTACAAAATGTTGAGTGGGAGGCTGTGCTTCGTATGAATTATGTGCCGAACAACATCACGAGTGACTTGAATGTACTTTGGCAGAAAGGAGTAAATATATTTTAAAAAGATCTCAATAATTCCGCCACGAACTACGAAGTCCATTCAACCTTGCGAGGTTGATTTCTTATGCCAGTTTAGTTTAGTTTACGTGCGGTGAATTAAGGAGTATGACTGCGAGTGTGTTACAAAGTTCATTCCTGTCTAGGGATGTCCAAATCCGGATTTTTTTTTGGCCATGCCTATTCCTGTCATCCATCCCCATATAGTATACCAGTAGTTGTCTTGCAGATAAGAAAAAGCATTCTTATATCCTTTGATTTGAAATTTGATATAATTAACTCTATGGCTCTCGGAACTCCCAAGTTCATCGCCACAGTAACAAACGTTCGCCATTGGATTCTGTCCTGAGGAACATCAAGCCAGTTTTCATCTTGAACATTTACCTTTCGAAGATTCCTTCTAATATTGTCATATCAACAACGTCTCGGTCTTCCCAACGGCCTCTTTTCGTCCGAGTATGAGTTTTGTTGACTTACAACTGCATTCTCTGGGTTTCTTTGTGTTACTATCCAGGACCATACCAAGGATTTTGGAGTGTGGGGGTACGGGTTAGCTCTTCAGCTCTTGTTATGTGTCGTTATTGACATTAATAAGTACTAATATCCATTTTTAAGGGGCACACGTGCTCTTGTACCTCTTTCCTGGCTACGCCTCTGCTGCAACATTGGCCAATATAACTGTTATTGCGACTTGTGTAATCAGGTTTAAATAATGCAATTTTATGGAACCTAACCTATCGATATGATGTATTGCCAACTACAAACAGCAGAATCAAATCTAAAAAGGTTCTAAAGTTGCTTATTGACAAAAAAAAAAAAAAACACACACACTTTGTTTCAAGTAGGGTATGCATAGAAAGTAATCAAATCCATGCTCGAAGCAGGCTAATGACTCGAAAGTTCCTAGAGACGGTGAGACAATGGTGCTTTGCCATTACCTTCTATCATATATAAATGATATTAATATCGTAAGGACGGGACCTTTAATTTGAAGTAGGATCCAATGTGTGTTCCCACTAGAGATCAAACGCGGAACCTCTTGGTTACAAGGCGCTGAGCAATGCTATTTATAACACAGTCTTTCAACAATATTTTTTTTGTAGCTAAATAGAAATTCAAATACTCAGGTTTACCTGCTAAACGTTTGAATTGGCAACACTGATTGTGACCTTGGCTGCGTGTTCAAATAGAGTCAGTCATACTTCCTGTGGTCGATTATCAGCACCCCCGTGTAAAGACAGTGAATAGAGTTTGTCCTGTCTGACCCCTTTCCTTTATCTCTCCAACTGCAAGTCAGACACCATTAGGTTTCTAATGCTATGAAATGGTGGGAAAAACTACGACTTTCACTAAAACTGACAGGTCCTTTTCATTTGCTTAGTTTTCTCCATTGTGGTCGTGTATTTTCAAATGGGGTCAGTTTACCCCCCCCCCTCCTAGAACTCACTTCTCAGTAACTATAACCCGTATAATGTTGGTACCTCATGGTCTGAAAATGAGTGGGGGGGGGGAACTATGATTTTGACTCTCAAACTGGTAGGTCCTTTTTAATGGCTTAGTATTCTCAATTTGTCCCCACCTCTAGATCTCAGTAACTGTAAATCACAAAAATTCGCCATACATACATGGCTTCCTCATGGTTTAAAAGGGGTGGGAAAAACCATGACGGCTTCTAAAACTGTCAGATCCTTTTTAATCACTTAGTATTCTCCATTTAAAGTGATAAAATGAATTTTATGGGCGGTAACAGCAGTATTCTCCATTTGTCCACATCTTAGATCTCAGTAACTATAAGTCAGACAGAGATGAGCCATACACCGTTGCATTCCTCATGGTCTGAAAACCTTGACTTTTTTTTGGATGGTTCTTAAGGGAACGTTTGATTGCATACCGGAGCGCTTTGGTTTTCTCTCTTATAAAACCATTACTTAGCTTGTTTTAACTATATAATGAACGTATTTTCTGTTTGAACTGGAACTGTGTATAAAAGTGTGGTCATTTCTAGTTTTTCTTTTCTAGGCTGGAATGGGATGGTAGGCTTTGACCCTGGCAAGGAAACCCTAAGTCAATGGGAGCATGCGATTGCAGGTGGAGGAAGTGGCATGATCACTCGCTTTTTGTGTCAGCCACTAGATGTCCTCAAGATACGATTACAGGTAAGTCATGATTCGTATCTGGTGTTCATTATAGCAGGACAGAATAAAAGTAAGCGTTTCGTCTGTACGGTGAAAGAGATGCAGTCCAGTAGGTTTTATGAAAAAAATCACACTTATGAGAGTCGTTCAGGGTTGACTGATCTTTTTTTTGGCAGCCCTTCCTGCACAAATTTGGTTTTTATTAAAAAAAACGTTGTCCAGCTGTCCGCCATTAGTAACACAGGCTAGCGACTGAACTGGAGGTCTTTTTCATTTACTGAATTTTCTCAGTTTTAAGAATTGATACCAGCGCCTCCACGAAAAAGCAGATAGACCGAGCGGCCGTAGATCAGTTAGTAGAGTGTTGGCTTCGCATTCGGGAGGTCTTGGGTTCGATACCAGTGACCGACCATACTGACCAAAGTTTTCCCAGTCCTTTTCTTTAACCACCTTGCAAATACTGGGACAGTACCTTGCTTTTGGGCCCTTTCCGTATCCTTTTCCCTATACGCGTTCCCTACCAATGAGCCGTAGTTGAATACGAATCCTGATGGGGACAGTAGTTCGAATACTGGTCCCGCTACAAATCTAGGCACTTTCCACTATAACAACGCTCTTTCCAGTAATCGCTCAGGTCCGTGGTACCCAACAGAGTAGGTCGCCGGTAACGGGAGTAAAGCCATGTGATAGGGACTAATATGACTCTTTCAATATACGGAATTTGTGAACAAGATATCGTAGATTTCCTGTGTCATTCACAAGTAAAACATTTTTTTTGCCTGTTTGATTTATAAGTGAGGAGCGCGTAATCAAAACGCGCTTAGTGTATCCGCAGACGAAATTATTTCAGATGCAGATTCTCCCTGGACTTGGTCGGGAGAAGAAATAACCCCTAGAAGTAAAGTCACCGTACCACACTGCCATCTGCGATCCATGTTAGTAATTACCAGACTGGATGATGATAAAAAATCCTTTTGCAAGCGCTTGGTTGCAGCTCCCCCTCACAGGGTAGGTGGTAGTGCGTTGGATCGCTAGGTTTTATTCCAGCCCAGATCATCTTTTTGTTTTCACAACAATATTTACTTTTTCAGGTTTCTGCTTATGAATAAATGCTCCGATTTGCTTATTTTTGATTTTTTAATTTTGTACATGTTTCACGTATAATTAATGTCGAGAAAGCGGTAGCGAGTAGAAACGAATAAATTTCGTTACAAGGAATGGCACTATTTTTAGTCACTCCCAGTGCTGACTTATTTCTGATACAGAGTTACTTATTAACTCTGCCGATAGAGACGTATTCTCCCTGTTCGTGTAGCGCTGGATTGATCTTTGCAATGAGTATGTGTCAAAAATCATCCCTTTTTTTTGCATGACACAGCCAGAGCTGAATCGGATCAAGTTTTGGACCGGGTGTATGCGTTGGACCCGGTCTGACCCGGAAGGCAGAACGGAGCTTTTAATTATTTCCTTACGTTTGAATAATGTTTCTTTCAGGGGTGACCGAGACATGAGGTGGTACCGCAGAAAACGAAAACCAGTTATAGCCCGTCACCGGGAAAAAGACGTTCATTTCGATTGAAAGTGAATGGGCTAAGTCGTAGTAGGCTGGAACTACGTACTGGAAGCTAAACGACACATCGGAGGAAAGAATGGAGACTGCAGATTTGTCCCCGTACCCCACCGGGGGCTGCGCCCTCATAAGGTTTGTTTGCCCATTTATTGTAACTTGTGATGGTACACCTACATACCAAATCTCGTTTCTTTAGCTTCAGTGGTTTGAAGAATTGATTTTTTTGGCGGCCATTTTTGGATTAATCATGGCGACTTGTTAAACATTTTCTTATATTGTCGTGATCTACTCGTGATAAATTTCATTTCTCTAGTTCGAACAATGAGAAAAATGTTCTTGGGCGGCCATTTAAAATCCAAGATGGCGACTTTTTCAAAATGTAATATTTTCCTAAACTACTCTTGATAATACACCTTCATACCAAATTTCATTTCTCTAGCTCGAACGACGTGGAAAATGTTTTTTGGGCGGCCATTTTGAATCTAAGATGGCGACTTTTTCAAATTGTTGTAATATTTTTCTAAACTACTCTTGATAAATGTATGCCATATTTCGTATCTCTAGCTCAAACGGTGTTGAAATGTCTTTTGGCGACCATTTTGAATCCAAGATGGCTACTTTTTCAACATTTCTTATTTTCCTAAACTACTCTTGATAACACAGCTTTATGCCAAACCTTCGTATCTCTAGCTCAAAGGGTGTTGAAAATGAATGTTTGGGGTCCGCCATTTTGAATTCAAGATGGCATCTTTGGAGATATTTTGTAATATTTTTGTAACCTGCTAGTGATGATGTACTTTAATACCAAATTTCGTTTTTCTATCTCCAGCCGTTTAGGCTGTCTATTCTATACAACATTGTCTTTTGGCGGCCATTTTGGATCCAAGATGGCGACTTTTTCAAATATTTGTTATATTTTTCTAAACTATTCTTGATAAATTTATGCGATATTTTGTATTTCTAGCTCAAACGGTGTTCAAAATGTTTTTGGCTGCCATTTTGGATCCAAGATGGCGACTTTTTCAAATATTTGTTATATTTTCTTAATCTACCTTCATACTAAATTTCGTTTTTCTAGCACAAGCCGTTTAGCCTGTGTATTGGATACTAAAACCTTCTGTTTTTTAGGTGAGACATACTAGTTCTGCAGATTGAATTTTTTTGAATCTCAACAACGAAAATGCGAACCTGAAATTTCCCAGTTCATTATAGTTCTCAGACCGGGTCATTCGGATCAAGTTTACGACTGGGTCACCTATGTTTGGTTCAGATCAGGTCGCCGTGTCACCAAAAGTGACCCGATTTTTAACTCAGGACACAGCTATGAAATGCAACATTTGGTTGTTCCAAAAACACATACTCGTCGCTGCCAACTCGAACAAAATACAGCAGAGAAATGCGCAAAAAGACGTAAAATTATTAATAAAGTAGTAGCCTGAAGAAAGTTACACATACACGCGACGTCAAGAGAGTATATTTTAAGAAAACGTTGAATACAGAAAGACCTGCTGTCGCTTTGATGCTACCTCCAGACGTTGTGTATCTCCATTGAAACGGGGTGTTAAGTTTCTGACAAGGAAGGGCTACGGTTCTCAAACACACAAATCCTATTCGCACCTAATAGATCGCAAGCAACATAACGAGATATGTAGATTACCAAAATTTAATATGCCATGGTCCAGGGGGAGGGGCTCCGGAACTTCGAATGTCACAAAAATGTATAGAAAGGCAGTAGTGAGGTTGTAATGGAATATCTTGGAAACGGAAGAAGTAATCAAAATAAAACTTGCACAACATATAACTGACCACAAGTAGTAACAAAAACCATAAGCAGTGTTGCCAACGCAGAACAAAGTTACAATTGTTTAAATAGCATTATATACCAATTAATGGACAGTGGAAAAGTACTGGCAATAGAAAAGAAAGTAGTACAAGTTGGTTGCACAGTGTTGCAAACTATGGAAGATATATGAGCTGAAAGTTGTCAGGTTAGAAAATATATGTGGAGACACAGGCCAATATGCTGGTATCTGGAATAACAGTAAAAACGCTAATCAGCACGTATACTACCGAGGGTTGGAGAATAGTGAAAGCATTGTCACCACTGAATGGAACCACGTGTCAAGTAAGAGATACTTAAAAGGCATTAGCAACAAACAAAAGAACATTGTGAACGTTGGTACCATAGTGTTGCAATCTTCGTGTTGGTGTGATATATCTTCCAAAGTTTGCAACACTGTGCAACCAACTTGTACTATTTTCTTTTCTATTGCCAGTACTTTTCCATTGTGCATTAATTGGTATATAATGCTATTTAAAAAATTGTAACTTTGTTCTGCGTTTGGCAACACTGATTCCTAGGTGGCGACACTGCTTATGGCTTTTGTTACTACTTGTAGTCAGTTATATGTTGTGCAAGTTCTATTTTTATTACTTTTCCCGTTTTCAAGACATTCCATAAAAACCTCACTATACTGCCTTTATATACATTTTTGTGACAATCGAAGTTCCGGAGGCCCTAGCTCCCCTCACCCTGGACCATGGCACCTTAAATTTTGGTAATTACATATCCCGTTATGTTGCCTGCGGTCTATTAGGTGTGAATAGGATTTGTGTGTTTGAGAACCGTGGCCCTTCCTTGTGAGCATGCCTGAGATCCAGTCCTTAACCCCGGAAAGGGGAGTTACTGATGCAAAGATGACTGATTTCGGAGATAATTGTAGAAATAAACCTATGCTGCAGTTCTAAGTCGATGTTTTTAGATATTTAGCGCGGGAGCTGTAATGAAAATGAATGCGAGGGAGAATGCGACTCTTTGGACGAAGAAGTGGGTAGAAGTCCAGACTGAATTTATGGGACATATCAGTGCAGAGTAGTTGTAAATCGTTTCATTTTTTTGTAAGACGTAATTTCTCTAATTGTAAGTGATAGATTTATTGAACGTAAGAATTTTGGTTTATTGAGCCTAAGATTTATATGCGAGGTACATCTGAGCAAAAAGAATTTTCTGTTATATGGCTTAAGGTGATGCCTTGCCATCGCTACTCTTTTTAACTGCGGTTCTAAAAATAAAAGAGGACAAAAAAGGACTAACATTGAATGGTTTGAATCAGCTGTTCGTATACGCGGAGGATGTAGATTTAATAGGGGACGATATAGACGCACTACAAAGCAATACCGATGTCTTAGTAGAAGCGTGCGATGAGATAGGTCTACAGGTGAACATAGATAAAACAAAATACACAAGAACAAGCCAAAACACTGAGAATGAAGAAAATAGATACATAACAAATTTAAATACTTGGGACCATATGAAACAAGCAAAGACGAGGTCACGGAAGAAATAAAAGAGCCGTTTAGTATCGGGCAACGCATGTTTCTACTCAGTCTTGCTACTAATATGAAGAAAGTTAAAATTGAAAATATACTGAACGGTTATTCTGCCGGTAATACTTTACGGTTGTGAAAGTTGTAGTATGAATCTAGCAGATGAACACAATTACATTGTTTGAAAAAAATAAGGTTTTGAGAAATATATACTAGCTAAAAACGGGAGGAGATGACCGGAGAATGGAGGAGACTGCATAATGAAGACTTCCACAGGCTGTATGATTCACTCGATGTTAAAAGAATAATGAAATCATTACTAAGATGGGCAAGCCATGTTGCTTGGATGGAAGATGAAGAAAGAAGGCCGTTGGGAGGACCGAGACGTTGTTAGGATAATATTACAAGCGATCTTCGAAAGTTCTGTGTTCGTGATGAAAACTGGTTTGATCTTGTTCAGGATGGAATCCAATGGTGACTGTTTGTTACTGCGGCTATGAACTTGTGAGTTTCGTAAGTCATAGAGTTAGTGGCTCGTAAAATTATTTATTGTGTTTCTTGTAAGTTTCCTAATATTGTGGAAATATAAATTCAGCTGTAGGCTCATTAACCATCATGTGTGTCAGCGACCCCATAAGCAGAGTACGGATAGGTAATAATATGTCAGATAGTTTCAAGATTCGCAACGGATTGAAAGAAGGCGGTGCCTTGTCACCACTACTGTTTAACTTTGCGTTAGAATATGCGATTTTAAAAATTAAAGGGAACAAAAAGGGACTATCATTGAATGGTTTGAATCAACTGTTTGTATACGCGGATGATGTAGATTTAATAGGGGACGATATAGATGCACTACAAAGCAACACCGATGTCTTAGTAGAAGCGTGCGATGAGATAGGTCTACAGGTAAACATAGATAAAACAAAATACATGATAACAAGCCGAAGCACAGGGAATGAAGGAATTAAAAACATAAGAATTAGGGATGAGGTCATAGAGAAAGCAAACAAATTTAAATACTTGGGAGCATACGTAACAAGCAAAAATGAGGTCACGGAAGAAATAAAAAGTCGCTTAGTATCGGGGAACGCATGTTTCTATTCAGTCCAAAAACTTCTAACATCGCGATTAATATCAAGGAAATTGAAATTAAAAATATACAGAACGGTTATTCTGCCGGTAATACTTTACGGTTGCGAAAGTTGGAGTACGACCCTAGCAGATGAACATAAATTGCGTGTATTTGAAAATAAGGTTTTGAGAAAGATATATGGACCGAAACGGGACGAGATGACTGGAGAGTGGAGGAGACTGCATAATGAAGAACTCCACGGACTGTACGATTCACCAAATGTTGTAAAAATAATGAAATCGAGACGACTAAGGTGGGCAGGGCATGTAGCTCGGATGGGGGGAAAACGAAGATTATATTCTATCCTGGTTGGAAGGCCCGATGGAAAGAGGCCATTGGGAAGACCGAGACGTCGTTGGGAGGACAATATTAGAAGAGATCTTCGAGAAGTAGGTGTTCGTGATGAAAACTGGCTTGATACTGCCCAGGATAGAATCCAGTGGCGAACGTTTGTTACTGCGGCGATGAACTTGCGAGTTCCATAAGCCATAGAGATAGTTAGTTAGTTAGTTAGTAGGCTCATTAAACTTCACTTCAAAATGCACTTATTGCTTTTATCAACAGCCCTGGTATTTAACAACAAATGATTTTGGTAATAACTCGATGTAGGTATATGAACCTTACTTTGTCATTTGGCATTAAGAGTTCATGAAGGTATGGTTCTCCCACCTGAAAACTTATTTATTATGGATGTACTGCATTTTAATTGTACATTTCTGAAATGATTTGTTCCTGTTTCTAGCTTCAAGTGGAGCCTGTGAAGAAAACTTCTATCAACTCAAAATACTGGGGCATGACGCAAGCAGCAGGACGTATTGTCCTGGAGGAAGGAGCTAGCGCTCTGTGGAAGGGCCACATACCAGCACAAGTACTGTCTGTTGTTTACGGAGTGACTCAGGTTGGAATTTGACTCAATCTCAGAGGTAGTGCAAGAACTTAAGTTTAAATTTTTACCTTAATTTATTTGCATGTAATAAATTGTGTACGATTTATCCATCAGTTTTATAGTGTACGATTGTCCTGGAGTATATCGGAGCTTGTAATAACGTAGAAACTTGAGGTGATTTTAAAGTTCTTCTATTACCGATCCAGGGTTTTGAATATACTGTTGCAGTTTATGGGGAACAGCTGCAGTTTTACTTACCGTACTTCCCCCCGACTCACACGAGATTCCTTTATTGTTATTTCTCTTTAATGATCCCGCGTAAACGTTTTATATTTCACATTGGTACGAAAATTAATTCCCTTATTCATTTCTTCATTTACACATATTTAATTATCTATTATAACGATAGTTTCATTTGAAAAAAACTTGGCGGGGGAAGAGGGAGGAAAACTAACAGCGACTGGAACGTGAGATAACGGCTGCAGCGAGCTCAGTTTCGTTTTGTTCTTTTATTTAACGGTCAAACCGGCACCGCTGTTTCCATAAGAGCAACAGTATACTCTTAAGTCCGGACGGATAACAGGGCAGCTTGAAGGTGATGCAGTCCTGCTTAGTTTTTATATGAAAATAAAACACAGATCGAGCGGCCGTAGCTCAGTTGGTAGAGCGATCTGTGGTCGATTCCAGCGGCCGAACATCCTGACAGGGTTTTTCTTGTCAAACCAGCAAATGCCGTTATGGTACCTTCAGTGTAGGTCCTGGCCGACTCCTTAGCGCGTCATTTTTTCCTACCTTATCCCAGTTTGAACCATAGATGCCCAAAGGCTAAGTAAAAGACTTATTTCACTGGCGCCAGAGAGTAAGTATAGTTTTGTTTTGACATACAGAGGAAATATATAAATTTCAAGAGCCGTGGGTTTATTAGCTAGCTTTTCTTCGGGTGTCGAACGTGGACATGAAGTATCAGAGATCATGAAATATACCTGTAGGCTCAAGTAGATTAAAGGCATTGAGTGCGGTCCTGAGTTCTATTTTCGTGGTAAGAATGTTGCCAGTCGTGCAGGTGAACCCTCCAACGAGCTTTAAAAGTATTAGACCAGTTGTTCTCAACCGGTGTACCGCGGCACACTACTGTGCCGCGGAACTTTTGATATTTTTTGATTTTGCTATTAAAAGTCATACTCAGTACTTACGTTTAAAAAAAGGAATAAGAAAAAAAATATTCGTAAACCCAAACACATTTATTTTACAAGGAAATTATTGGTTTGTTTACGATTTATAATTAATGACAAAGTCTCTTGCATTGTTGCAGACCTGTACGTTAGTGTGCCGCGAGAACGCACTACAAAGGAAAGTGTACCGTGAACAGAAAAAATGTTTAGAACCAATGTATTAGACCACATTTCTGGTGTCGAACTATGAACCATCAAACAGCGGTGGAACAGAGATGAAAGATGATGTCAGAATTCGGCGAGTCAAACTGTACGCGACTATACAATATCTCAACATACCTCGCTTAACTTGAGTAGGTCGGGGTTCTTTTAACTGTACTCATAGCTTGGCAGTGTCTCTAAATCCTTAAATACTCGCAATTTCCGCTGTTTTGGTTCTGTATTTTGCTGTCACAGAATTTCCTGATCTTGTAGTTTGCTGGGGGCACACCCTTGAGACACTGCCTTTCTATCCGCCATGGGTTCCTTTACAATTGAGTAAAAGTTGGACATGTTTAGAGGAGTGCACGAAACTGTGAGAATATTAACGTGGTCGGAATTTTGGTGTTCTTGCTTGAAATTCTGTCAATGTCTTTGATGAGTTGGTGGATTATTTTACTGTTGTTGACATATTCGGAAATTTACAAACTGCTACTTTGTCTCGTTAAATGCTTCAGGCGGGATAAATTGTCGTTCGCATGAAAATATCTTCCAGAGGAAGGTGAAAAGTACTGAAGGATCAATATTTTGGTACGTATTTCTTTTCTATGAAACTGAAGTTAGAAGTAACTAAAATGAATCGATACTAGAATTTCTCTATACTCGATATTCGATACCTTTTTCATTGTCAATTTCAACTTTAAAGTATCGAAACCTCCTCCTTCGAAGTAATTTTCTTTTGGAAACTTAAGAAGCGTTGTACCAAGCGTTAGTAGCACAGGTGATAGGGCGCTGGGTTTGCATTCAGGGAGTTCTGGATTCAGTATCAGTGGGTGACCATCTTGACAGGTTTTCCGAGGTATTTCTTCCTTCATACCAGGGAAATAGCGGGATGGTACCTTGAAGTTCCCTGGACAATTCTTCCCCGCATCCTTTTTCCTTTCTTATGCTGACCTGAGTAATAGATGCCTTAAATAAAGTACAAGTTCAAGAAGCTTTGACTCTGAAAATATGTAAGACCATGAGATTATATCAGTGGCAAAAAGCTCATCAAAGTATAGAAAAAGTATCGAATTCATTAGTTGAAGTATCGAGGTATCCAAAGTATCGAGAACCCATCTCTAGAAATACCATAAGTCAAATCCCTTGTTTCTTTTAACATATTCCATGCTTCTTTTTTTTGACAGTGTATCGTTCTCGGAAAACCCAGGATAATTCCCATCATTAAAGAAAAAAAAAAAAATCCTAGATAGATTTAGATCTTAGCTAATCTTCATGTCTCTTTAATAGCGATTAGGCCTACAAAGTTAGCAGCGAATACATAATAGCAGGCATTCTTGTCTAACTAAGCGAGACATCGACAATTTTCTTTTATTGTTATATCCTGAATTTAATTGGAGGCTTGTGGTCACATTGGGTCCAAATTCTGATTACATTGTGTTCTTCAAATTCCTAAAATATATATATTTTAGCCCATTTTTTTTTTAATATTTCGTAGAATTTAGTCATCTAAGCGTGACGCCGGGGTAGGGTAGGGGAAAGGAAGCGGGCCTAACTAGAATGCACTATGTCGGCATTTGCCTGGTATGAGTGAGAAAAACCCCGGAGAAACCTCAGTCTGGATGGTCGGCCGCTGGGATTGAACGCAGAACCTCTTAAATTCCAAACCAGCGCTATACCACTGAGCTACGGCCGCTCGGTTCTTTTAGCTCATCAACCCCCCCCCCCCCTTTCTTGTTACATTTGTTCAATAAGAATATTTCTGTCTCTTTCTGTATTTGATGTTTATTGAACAAAGGCAGATGTTGTCTCCATTTGTATTTTCGTTCCTTTGAAGGGTTGGGATGGCAAGGTGAGAGATCTCTTTTCAATCTTGTACTTAAATTTTTAAACTGGGGGCCTATTAGATCATTTATTATTTTATTTTATGTTATTTATTTTTTTCCTTTTTTCTTTAAGCATGCACAGTTAACATGTAGGGACTTCGTATGTCGTTCCTTTAATATATTGTTATTTATATACTGTATTTTTGGATTTTGGTTTACGTCCCTTTTTTAAATCAGTTTCATGGTAATTTTTTTTCGTATTAAAAGAGACTTATTGTCACACAGAGAACAAATGTAATATCATAATTACTTAGCTTGAATATTAATTGTAGTCATTTTCAACGGTAAACCGTTAACTTTATGGAAACACATTTGGGAGCTTCGAATTTGAATTTGTTTTATGGCTCTTAGGTAACTCTGACTCAGGCCAGAATAGAGTGAAGCAGATGTTAGAAGGTAGTCGACCAAGGTCTAGTTTGGAGGTACCATCCCAGCTTTATCCTGGTATGTCTGAGGAAAATCGTTCCCAGAACCTTTCTATTGCTAAGCCAACGCTCTAGCGCTTGAGTCTTGGCCGCTCGGTACGAGGGACTTCATTACATCCCTCTGATGTAACGGACGTAAACCTAAGTTTACCAAACGTACATTTACGTGGCAAGGAAAAAAAAAATAATAATCTTAGCTCCAATGTGGCACTCCATGCTTGCTGTTAACGGAATTGTACAGCAATATGACAAATATAATAATCACTACGAGTTTCGCTAATCCGTATATCGGCTTCATCAGATGCGAAGGTAGGGTAAATTCTAGCTAGAGGGAGTAATGAAGCCGTCCGAAAAAATAGACCTTTGTCCGAGCTCTATTTTGATGAATGTATTCGGGTTTTTCACCAACGGTTTCCTCTTTTCAGTTAATCCAAAGTAAAAATGTACAGGAGACTCCACGCTGTGTTGAGTAATTTAAGGCGCTGTACACAAAATAATTAACGCAGCTAACTTAATAATAGAAACAATGTCTTAGAAGCTGTTGCTTCACATATTTCTTTCGCTTATGAGACGTAAGGTAGAACAACTTAAAGATACTAAATTTTTATTTATTTATTTATTTTTTACGTCTAGCTAATCAGAGAGCGAGATATTAATTTTGTCCTTCAATTACATGGATTTTGTTTGTTGTATTTTCATTTTACTTTGAAATAGATTCTGTTGAAATGTGGTGCAATAATTGGTTACTGAAAGTCAGTCCGTGCAAAACTGCTGCAATGCGTTTCTCACCCAAAACCCATACCACAAAATGTACATACACATTAGCCTCATCTATTATACCATGGGTAGACCATTACAAAGACCTGGGTATCATATTTGATGAAAAAACTCAATTTTACTCCTCACATTGAGTTCGTCACTTCTAAAGCACTCAAACTTCTTGGACTTCTCTTCAGGTTTACCGATATTAAAGATTTCAGAGCTCTTCGGTCATATTTTCTCACTTGTGTGCTTCCTGCTATCGAGTACTGTTCATCTATCTGTTCTATGGCTTGTGAAACTAACTTATCTAAATTGTACAAAGTACAAAATGTCTATATTCGTATTGCGCAATACAAGATACCGAACCTCCAACATAATTCTAACGCAGACATTTTGATTTCTCTTGACTGGAAAAACATAGACACGCGAAGAAAACTAAATGACTTAAAATTTCTTTATAAAATAATGCAGGGCACACTCAGGACCAAGGACCTTCTTCCGCTTTTTAACCTAAGAGTAGTACCCAGACAAAATGCCCGTTCCCAACACCATTTCTACCTGTCAAAACCTAGATTGTGCCTGGTCCAACGATCTCTCGTATACAGATTGTCATATCTTTACAATACTCTTCCTTTCCAACCAGATTTCTGCCTCAGTAAAAGTACATTTCTGAAAGATTGTTATAAGAATCTGGAATGGGAAAAAAAAAATCTGAGCTTATTCCTACTGTATAATTATTTGTTGTTATTATTATTATTATTGTTATATCACATTGTTACAAGAACGGTGTAAAATGGCCTTTGCTGGATCCGTGCTAACTTCTAATAAATAAATAAATGTAAGTGGAGGTGAGATTACCCATGCTTCAGAAAACATGGGAAGTGAAGGAATACCTCTGAATAAGTGATTAGCTTTTTTTTAAAAAAAATATTGCTATAAAGGTAGAACACAAAATTGTTCATTTTTGATCTGTCGCATTTGGCCTGTTCTTTTCGTCGCTATCTATTAGTATCTCATGGCAGTTTCGCTTCCTTTTAATGTGTGTGGCGAATCAAAGAAAACCAACAGCTAATATGAACAAATACATAGCAATTTTTCTCATTCTTTTTTTTTTTTTAAAGAAGATTGAATTTAGTAATCAACTGTGACCTGTTCTGTAAAAATCATTTCAGAGGTCACTCGCGTTCTTTTTGTTTCTGATTGGTCTTCCGTAGGACGTGGTAAGTTCTTTGTGATCTGGATTAAGCAGGCCTCCCAAGTTTTAATTGCAGAAAAAGCTGATATTGCTATTTACACAAGCTGACATTGCAATTAATATCTATTTAAATCGTCGTGGCTCAGACGGTAGCGCGTCTGACTACGAATCGGGCGGCTCGGGTTCATATCCCGGCCAGGACACTGGAGACTTTTCTCGCAGTGTTCCCATGCCTGGCGCTCTGAGGTGCACTCAACCTCCTATCAAATTGAGTACCGGGGTGTTCTTGGTAATCCTGGGCGCCTTGGGAAGGTAAAGGCGGTCGAGCGTGGTACTGACCACCTTACCTCACTTAGTTCCGTAGGTCAAGAAAAATGTGGAGCGCTACCTCCACATCCCTCATGCGCCGTTCACGGCGCGTGCGTATCGCGCAGGGGATAGCTTTACCTTTTTTTTGTATTTAAATTTTTGTCTTCGAAGAACGAGGCAGTTTACTTGTGAGATTTCCTTTTATTGTAACCCTACTTGTCAGTGTGAAGTTTTCATCAAATTCCTATTCATAATATTTTCCTCATGATTTATTTGAATCTATATTTATTTATTTAATGCCTTTTGGCAGTGTTTGATTTGCGGAAAGAGGGAGGTGGGGGGGGGGGAGCATGCCAACAATTATTTCCTGGTGCCTGAAGATGTCATCATCGGTTGTTGATTCCGAATATCATCCCAACCAAGGATAAACTCTTTGTATTACTATCCAAACAGGTAGGAGGTGAAAACTTACAAGCTACCACTAGTTTTTGTATCCCCCCTCTTCTTAATTTATAACAAATCGAACCTTGCCTTTTGACATCTATGGCGTAAACTTCTCGTGATTCATTTCACAGTATAGAATAGTGTGTTTTGTTCATTTTCATGGAGGAACGCAACTGTTTTACTGTCTCTGTTGCATTTCTGTGAGAAGAAAGGTAAAACAGGCTGCACAACCTTGCACCGTGTTTCATTTTCTTGCAAGATGCAGTTAATTTCGTTGTAAAGATTATCCCAAATAATCAAATAATTGTCTGTTTACATTGGAATTGTATACATTAATTATATATAAAAAAAACTATTCCCGTCATCATTGGTGAAATTTAATGGATTTTCATTCCACTACAAAAATGTTTTATCTGGTTGAAGTTGCTTTCATTGTTTTTAAAATTTGACACAAGTACTATTCGAAGCAACTTCATTGTTAAGACATATTGAACCTTTAATATTTTATTGATGTCGGAAATAAGGTTCGAACTCCCTAAAAAAAATGTTTCAACCTGATTTCGGTCTACACTTTCATCACATATTTTGTCTAGAAGGTCGTTAGAGAAACAATTAAACAAATGTGTATTGTGAAGTTGGTAGACATCTTGAATCGAGATCTTGAATATTGAATGCCTCAGGTTTAACAAATCAGTTACATGCACTACTTGAACCAATTTCAAGAAGTGTCGTCTGTTATTCAAAATGACAGTTTGGCATCAAGAACTTTGAGAAAGGCTAAAAACCTTGACAAAAAAAGCTGACAAAGGTTTACGGCGCGCTGACATGCTGACAACCCTCAAAAAACGCTAATGTCATCCGTAAACGCTGACACTTGGCAGGCCTGGTTAAGTTTTGTTGCGTTACGTTACTTGTTTTGTGCACTAGGCTTTACTGAAACCAAATCAGACACGCAAATCTAGCGAAGGTTTAGAGTTAGTTAGAACATAATTCTTCCATCTTGAACAACCCCCACGAGCTTGGTACACGAATTTGAAGATAACTGGAAGTGTAGAGTAGCGTTTTCCAACCTTTTTATACTTGCGGACCGGGAAACTATAGGAGAAATCTTTCACGGACCGGGAAAGTGTCACTAAGTTAGAGGTTTATTTGGCGTTCAACGGTTCCCAGCACATTTTCAGATTCTAGATGCTTTGGAATGTAAACTTTGATCTCAATTTTCGACTGTTAAAATCTACAAAGTGTGTGCTTAATTATTGAACATATTAATTGGCCGATGACCGGTACCGGTTCACGGACCGGCGGTTGAAAACTGGTGTAGAGCATATGAAAGGAGTAGGGCGGCCTCGAACGATTGGATTCTTGTTTTTTATTAATAATCTTCTGTTGGACTTGCGTGTCTGATTTAGTTTCATTAAGCCAATTAACTCCGTGTGCTTTTCTACCATGATATCATTTTTGGATTATCTGGAAAAGTCAAACACTTGTTAAAACTTGGTACAAAATATTAGTGTGAGCGAAAGAACAAAAAAACATTGACAAAAAACTTTGTATATAGCCAAAAATCTTGTACAGAATAGCATAAGTTTCAGGGCAAAATCGTACAATACGAGAATTTTTACAGATACCATTGACTATTAGTGACAATCAGAAGTTACACAGATAATTTTATTACACTGTGTGTATTGTATATATTACTGACTGAAATCATTCTAAACAAACCATTTTTAGACTTTTTAAGGCCAGAAATTAATAAAAAATGTCTGTTGTATTTTATGAATGCAGTATTATTTCTTGTATGTTATGTTAACAATATAATATCAATGCTCTTATGTATCGTGTGCAAGTTCTTTTCTGTTAATTGGATCTATAGTTATATATATATACAGGGTGTCCACATTCGTGAAAGTCAGGGAAAAGTCAGGGAAGTAAAAATGTATCAGGGAAAGTCAGGGAAATGGCAGATTGGTCAGGGAAAGTCAGGGAAAAATCGATTCAGGTCCATTGTTCAATTATTGAAGTTATGAAATAGTAAGTGTTAAAAGCTATGTATGATTTCTTTAAAGACAGTCCAGAATGCCGGGCAAAATACACGGAAGTTACTGGTAGTTTAGAGTTTCCTTTCAAGTTCACTTGTGTCCGGCAGCAGCTAAACAACTATGCTGCTTGAAAGGAGGACCAGCACAGAGGAGTTTCACTTTCACCTCATTTCTCATCCATTGATGACTCATCATTTCATCTCCTCTTGTGCTGTGAGTTGCGCCTCCGCGCAAAGACCAAGGATGTGACAGGATGTATTTGCATTGACGATGGCCCCTGGGCCCAGGGGAAAGGGGGCGGAACCATTGGATAGCGCCTAGTTCTTGACAGCAGATTCTTGGATGGTCTAGCTCGTTGAGACTGGGAAGTGCGCCATTGGGGAGCTCTTCGGACCTTTGGTCTCGCCAACACTCGGGGGAGTGGGTGTCCCAAGTATCCATCAGTCGGGAGTACAAGTGATTTCGACGCCAAGTCATTGGACTTCGCCTCAATTTCCAGCTTGCTGACAAGGGTGATGAGGGTAGTACCCGGCATCCTCGTTGGCTCCTCAGAACGAAGACGGAGAAGTGTGGGCATTTACGGCTACAATTCATCATGGCTCCACCACATCCTAACAAGTCGCCTTCGCGCACAGAAAAGAAGAAGCCAAAGAGACAGAATGAAGAGAAAGTCACTGAGGATAATAGAAAGAAGGCGCATATAGTTAACGAAACAACCAGTGACACAGCAGAAAAAATAGAAGTAGAGGAACAGACAAGTATCGTACCGACTATCACACGATATCTTGTTATTAAGGTAAAGAATGAAGCAGAGAATCCAGGTGGTTTGAAGGGGTTATCCCCTTTCATCATACAAAAACAACTGAATCATGTCGCCGGCGAACTTGCACATGTTAAAAAGCTTCGTAACGGCACCTTGCTCGTGGAGACGTTAACTAACAAGCAGTCAACTAATCTCTTGCGCATGAAGACGCTAGGACCATTCGAGGTTCAAGTTGAACCGCATCGTCAACTAAATTATAGTCAGGGCGTAATATCTTGTTGGGACCTTCAAGATGTCCCTGAAGCAGAGATTAAAGATGCACTTGCCAGCCAAGGTGTAGTTAATGTTCGTCGAATTAAAACACGTAAGAGTGGCGAGCTGCAACCCACGAGCTCGCTAATTTTGACGTTTGCCATGCCACAGCTTCCTAAGGACGTGAAGGCAGCCTTCTACTGCTTGCCTGTCCGTCCATATATACCCAGTCCGCTCCGCTGTTTTAAATGTCAGCACTATGGACACACCAGCACGTCGTGTAAGGCGACCTCTGCTGTTTGTGCAATTTGCGGAACCAGTAGCCATGGTGAGGATCCTTGCATATCACTGAAACCTCAGTGTGTCAATTGCAAGAGTGAACACACGGCCTGGTCGCGGGACTGTCCTATATTTCAGGAGGAAAAACGAATTCGAGAGCTGATGGTCTTAGAGAAAATATCCGCTGGTGATGCTAAACGTCGATTACGTGATTCTCAGCGCACCCTTCCCTCTGGTGCGTTTTCACATGTTGTAGCCAGACTAGCAGTTAAAACTGTCTCGGTTGGTACGCAGACAGTTAATGTATCAACCCAAACAGTGTCTGATGTGCATGACGACCCTCCGAAGCCGCCCAAAGAATCGGAGGCTCCTCTCCATATGCCGACGCAGAGTCAGGGACAAAAAACACCTGTGCAGAGCTCTAGAACTCCACGGGCTAAGACTACTTATAGTCCGTATAAAGTCTCGAAGTTAGTTCGAACTTCGCCTCTCACTACAAGCATAAAGACTCTGACGAACGTTCTGTCTGCTCAGTTAGCTCAGGACGAGTTTGCACATACTGTCGATGAACCAAGTTCATCTTTGGCTTCAGACATGATTCAGGACCACTTAATGGATATTGATTTTAATCTCGTGGGCAGGAAAGGGAAACTTAGGTATAAACCTAAACTTAAACGGTAATATTTTACTTGTTTTCGCAGAGACTTTTATGATTACCGTTTATTTTTTATGATTATGCTCCATTGCTGTTATGTTTTATCGTGTAGTTTTGTTTTATCTTGTGAAGTCCCATTTACAGGCTTCCATTAAGTTTTATAGTGTAGTTTTGTTTTATTTGTAAAGCCCCGTTTACAGGCTTGGTTTTTATTCTGATTGTGAAGACCTTTTACATCTTCATCTTTTTTATTATTTTAATTAACAGCTATTTTTAGACGTGACAAAGATAAGGGGCTTCCCCGTATCGGGACGGGCGTAAGCCATAGTGCT
>JAGDQP010000830.1:26139-61996 GCA_022664845.1 Lepisma saccharinum
TTTATTTTAAAACACACATAGCCTTCTTAGTCTGTTTTAATTAAATTTGTTTTCAATGAATTTTATCACTGTCAAGAAAAATAATCTTTTGGCGGGGAATCGTTCCGGATGAACCGGAGTTCCGGATAAACGAGTTTTTACTGTAAGTGCTCTTATGTTAAATCATGGTGTCACCATATTTTCGTAACGTGTTTAAGAATCAAGTGCGTTCTTCCTCAAGAATGAAAGGTTTGCTGCAAATATTATGCAGTGCTAGCAGAACAGTAGAGAAATGAATAAGAAAGGGCTTGGCGTGCGAGAGGTACCGGATCGTTACCCGGAGCCTCCACCACGTAATTAATGTTCCTTATATTTCTGCACGGCAGAGACAATTAATACATGGGAGTGGATTTTAGCCCTCAACCATTTATTTATAAAAGATAGCAACGTTAACAAAATTATCGTCCCGTAGGAGACTAATTACAGAGTATTTAGAAGGATGGCTTCTTCATACTTCTTCTTCTTCTTGGGTGATCGATAGAGGAACAGGTATGAAGGATAGCACCGGTTACATAGCCAATCTGGGTGCCGGTAGTTGTACCAGTTACGTAACCAACTGCGTACGGGAAGAAGTTAGGTTTAAGGAGAGAGTACACACCAGTTACATAGCCAACTGAGTGTGCAGGAAGGTACCAGTTACATAGCCAACTGAGTACCAAGGAGTGTTCCAGTTACGTAGCCAACTGTGAACGGAGGAAGGAGAGAAGCTGACCACCCGGGGAACGAGTGATCCCTCTTGCCTTGCATTGCTCCATTTTATAGGTGATTTTGAGTGTGTGTGTCTTCCTTCTCCTCCTTCGGCGACTTTAGCTCCATCTGGTGTTTATTTATAGAGTTGACTGTCGTCTGCTCCATTTTATGTGTTGTTTACCTCACTTATACACATGTTTGTTCTATAAACATGATTGCTTGTTTACGTAATATCCACGTGCTCAGAATACACGCGGAATATTACAGTATTCATTTTCTATACATGGATGCTAGAGGAACTCGTCATGTCTGAAGACAGATTGGATAATTTCCATGACTCTCGATTAACTAGAATTATACGCTAGTTTTATAATTTCTTTTCCCCGTATGGGGGCGAGATTCAGTTGACGCTGTTCTACCACCTAACCCATGTCAGTACAGTTACTGTATACAGGAAAGTACATAAAAACATAAAACAAAAAAAGATTACTTAAAAAACACAAAATATAAACACTTACAGAATGACATAATAAAGGAATAACCAACTGTTGTCGATGTACTTATACAGTGCTTGAGCATATTCCGTATTTACTATCAAAATATACATTTAACCTATGATTACAATAATGACATATTCAAGATGACGTTTATATAAGACAAAAGGAGGAAAAAAAAAATACCTTTCGGCAGGCCTACAGGCTGAGGTAGATCTCGAAGTTTTTTTTTATTTTCAAAAATTCAAATCTCGCCTTATATGAGCGCTATCGAGAAACTAGTTATTGATTTATAAATTAATCATCAAGAGCTTTTCAACGCTACCCCACAAGACGTGGTTTTAAAAATTTCGGAATTCCACTCCCACCCCCACAAACCCTGAATCGTTGGTGTCACCGTAAACTTCTTACAGAGTACTATAATTTATGCAGGCAAAGTTTCCCTCCAAACTCCATAGGGGCTGATATATATATTTTTAAATTTCAACCCCCTTCCCCGACCACCCCTTGGACCGATTTTGCTCATTAACAAACTTAGCCGAGCTTGCCTAGAAACAACATATTAAAATTTGGTTAAAATATCTTCAAAATTATGGCCTCTAGCGTGTTAATATATATATATAAATGTCGTGGTGCGTCAAATGTCAGCCCCTCTCCTTTCTTTACACATGATAGTACAAGTAAGGAAACAGTCTAGGAGGACCTCATTGCCCGGAGGACAAAATGCATCTATGTAGGTATTGTACCGATCTCAATAGGTAGATTTTTCTTCGAAATCTACCTAAAAGTTCATCAACAATAAAAATGGGAAGTAGTGAGAGATTGCACTTCCTCGGTAGTATTATTACTTCGACTCTGTTGTAGAAAGAGAGAATTCTTAAGCTTGCGTTTAAACTGCACAATAGTACAGGAGTTCACAGTATCCATGGGAAGCTCGTTCCTAAGCTTGGCTGATACGTAGGAAAAGGAAGATTGATATGCAGATGTGGTACATTGTGGGAGAGAGAATTTAACATATTTCCTAGTGTACGAATGGCCAAATTTTCTCTGTTGTTGTAACTCGTATAAGTATTGTGGTTTCCCTTTAGTTAAGATATTGTAGAGCGTAGTACTAGCGTGTAATTTTCTTCTGCGAGACATAGTTAAAAATCTTATGCTGGTTCAAGACAGGCAATATACGTTCATATGTATTTATACCATAAATAAATCTCATACAGGAATTTTGAACCTTTTGAATTTTGTTACTAATATTTTTTGTGATCCTGCTTCCATAAATCATATCGCAATAATCAAAAAGAGGTAAGATTAGTGCCTGAACTAGTCGCAGTTTTATCTCCTGAGATAAATATTCACGTAATCTATAAAGACATTTAAGCATACCATATGCTTTATCGCATTGCTTCACGATATGTTCAGACCATTGTAGATGGGAGTCTATGATCATTCCTAAACTGTTCACCGAACTCGAGTAGTCTACTTTCACCTGATTTATTTTAATATTTATATCTCTTCGTATGTTCTGAACTAAGAACCTGAACGTTTGTTTAGTGAACTGAGCTAAACCCTGGGAAACCTCAGTCAAGCATAGCGTCACCAGGACGTAAACCGCCTCCCTAATACCGATACGAAGTTCGGAGCCGTAACCAGCCCAAGAAGTTGTTTGGCTGAAGTAGATACCAATAAGACCTTCAAATCTAAATTGAATGAGAAAAAAATATATATATATATATATATATATATATATATATATATATATTTGTAGGTGGTAGTATTACTTTTAAACTCACTATCCTAACACTTTCGTTTAATTAACGTTTTGTCCCCCCCCCTTTTTTTTCAGTTTGTTTCATTTGAGTTTATGACGCAACATGCGTGGACTTTGTTTCCTGGCCTCCAAAGTGAAATGCATCGACCTGCTGTCCATTTTGTATGTGGAGCCACAGCTGGGACCCTAGCTACTGTTATCTCTTTTCCTTTTGATGTTGTAAGGACACGCCTCATAGCGCAAGGGGAACCTAAGGTACGTGTTGCCACTATTTCAGTGTCTTGTCATAATTTGCTGCTAATGTTGTATAGAGTGAGGGCACTAGTGGTCGGCCAATTCAGAAACTCATGCTCTTATTTTGTTTCGAGATCTCTTTCTTGGCCTTACATTCTTTACTTTTATGTTCTACACCTTTCTCAGCCATAATAAAACATTTCTATCTGAAAATTTTACACGTATTTCGCATTAAGATTATTTTTAGAGAAATAGGTAATTTTTACCAGTTGTCATCCACTCAGAACCAGTGGTCGGACAGGTGTGTACTTGTTATCATACACGTGTCAAAAGAAAGAGAAATATACATAAAAATAAGTACTCTTCTATTCAGAAATACTGCATAATTTTCTTTTAGGAGGCCTATTAGTCGTGTAATTAGACTAATAGTTATATCTATCTATTTAAATATATAATAAATCTAAGCCCATAATGTGCTGTTAAAACGACTGTTATATTATTAGGAACAATAATGATTGTAATGGCGATGACTCTGACCTAAGAGTCTGAGGGCAAAGTGAACCGATAGTGATTTACCATTGCCTTCCGTCGCATGAAGATGGCATCCTATGGACGGGACGTACAATTTAATGTCGGATTCGAACCCGGGACCCCTTGATTACAAGGTAGCGAGTGTTACCATTCGCCCACATAGGACACTATGAGGAAAAGAAACATAAATTTAACATAACGAAATTAGATAAGAAACACTTCTTACCAGAGGTGTTGAACCTCGCGAGGTTAAGGTCGAAGTGAGATCGCGAGGTCGAGGTTGAGCGAGGTCGACGAAGTCGAAGTGAGGTCGCGAGTTCGAGGTCGAAATGAGATCGCGAGTTCGAGGTTGAGCGAGGTCGACGAAGTCGAAGTGAGGTCGCGAGTTCGAGGTCGAAATGAGATCGCGTGTTCGAGGTCGAGTGAGGTCGAGGTCGAAGTGAGATCGCGAGTTCGAGGTCGAAATGAGATCGCGAGTTCGAGGTTGAGTGAGGTCGAGGTCCAAGTCCTGTCGCGAGGTTGAGGTTGAGCGAGGTCGGGTCCAAATGTACACCTATGGTTCTTACCGGTCACCCTGGCCGACAATAGGAACACTCATTAATTATTTGTACCTAAAGTCGGCCACAATAATATACTTAATGTATATGAATATTCGTATTGTTTATGATATAACAAAATATTTGGAAAGCTAGAAAAACAATTGACGTCTTAAAACTATTAAAAAAATAGACAGACTTTTACCCTAAATTTTAGGACATTCTTCTTCATTGTCGGATAACATTAGCCACCGTAGCTCAGTGGTAGAGCGTTGGCGTAGCATTCGGGAAGTCGTGGGTTCGATCCAACAGCGGCGACCATCCTGACTGAAGTTTTCTTTTCAAAGATTTTCCTCAGTCACGCCAGGCAAGTGCCGGGATGGCACCTTTCACATAAACCCTGGCCGACACCTTCCCGAATCCTTTCCCATCTCCTGTCCCGGCCTGAGCCTTAGATGTCTTTAAGGCCATAAATAGAAATTCAAATTCAAAATTGTACTAGGTGGACTATTCATAATGTATTTTCTACCGATTTTTAAATACAGTACTTTCTAACTCCAGTAAAGACAGAGCGTTCCATTGTTTACTTCCAGATCTATCCTGGAGTGACGAAAGCATTTGTGATGATGTACAAAACGGAGGGACCGTCAGCATTTTTCAAAGGATTGTGGCCAACGCTTATACAAATATCACCTTATGTTGGACTGCAGTTCTCATTCTACTCTTTTTTTACGAACGTACTTGATAATTGGATCACAGGTAAGGTGTAGGGAATGTGTAAAACTCTTTTTTGATTTTTCCATTATTTATTTCATGACCCTACGCATTGAGTCAGACAATATAGAATTTTATTTATAATTATTAGGGAAAACAGGCGCTGCTTACGGCAAAGTCTTTTAAGATAGCTATGGTAGTAGCAAGATAGAGTAAGCATGGGAAAGGAACCGGGCGGCCGTAGCTCAGTGGTAGAGCGTTGGCTTAGCATTTGTGGATTCAATCCCAACGGCCGGCAATCCTTAACTGAAGTTTTTTCCAGTTTTCTCCTCAGTCACACCAGGCGAATGTCGGGATAATACCTTCACCTTAGGCCCTGGCCGACACCTACCCGCATCCTTTTCCCTTCCCAATCCCGGTCTGAGCCTTAGATGCCTGATGGCCATTAATAAAATTTTAAAAATTATGATGAAAGGTTAATTTATTGGCTAGCTATCTCCCTATGATCCATAGCATGTGATCACTGACTTTGGTTAAGCTATGAAAAGGCGACGCGGTTTTTTTCAGTCAGTCTGAGGTTTTCCAGGGTTTTTCTTAGTCTCACCAAGCAAATGCTGGGATGGTAACCAAATTCCAGAGTAGTGCTCACTGCGGGATGTTCTTGTTATCCCTCTGGCATGAGACGGGCTTCTGCCACGGTTTGTAGTTAACAGATAGGAATTAAATTTTCAAATCAACTGTCAAGGTGTAGCATGTTGCTGTGTGCTCCCACACTAAGCTTCGTGACTAAGCGTGGGTCGAATCTAACCTTAATGCTAGGCAGTAATGGGGAGGCACGTGCTTCGAACACCACGGCCGACCATCCTGACTAAGGGTTTCCCCCCCATCATTTTCACTAGCCGAATGCCGGTATGGTACCTTAAGCCCTGGCAGATACCTTCCCGATCTTCTACTTAACCCATCCCGGCCTGAGCCGAAGATACCCAAAGGCTTTATATTAAATCAAATTAAGAAAAAAAAAAAATAGTGTAGCTCCCATTCTTAAAAGCTATGAGCTCATCTAGAACGAAAATCCCAATACAAACTCAATTCAGACTTCTCGCCGGGTCAGTATTTCAACTAGAAGTCCCTTTTTTTTTTACCCTTAATTACTAAAAGTCCCCTAATTTTGTAAAACGGTCACTAGAGTCTTAAAAAAAAATCTGTCGTAGATAAAAAAACAACAACAACAAAAAAAAACCAACAACAGTGAAATAAGTCAAATATGTGAGCCAGTTTATGAGTGTAGTAATCTAACGCCCTTTTAATTAAGAATTGTATAATTCGTTATGGAATAATGACGTTGATATTTGTGTTCATTTATTCAGTGTTTAGGGTGTGGCGTTTTGATAGAGAGCACGGCGTTCGAACCCAGTGATTAGCTATTTGAGTAGAACTTACAAAAAAAAAAAAAAAAATCGAACTTCTCCCTCATCCAACTTGTTCAGCGGACCTTGCACCCAGCGACTACCATTTATTTCTGTCGATGGCGCACTTTCTCAGCGGCAGAACTTTTGAAACCTAAACGAAGTCGAAATCGGAGTCCTGGATTCCCTTCTCTCGAAAACCAGAGAGTGGTAAGGGTCCGGAATAAAAAAAAAAAAAATGACTCAAATGTTACTAAATTCTATAGAACATAATGGATTGTACTTTGAAGATTATATCTGTTTCTGTTTTTTCGATATAAGCATTTTTTTTTTCGTCAAGAGGTCACGAATCTATGTAACACCCTAGTAGGAGTAAAGTATCTAAGAGTACACGGATTAAAAAAAAAAAAAAAATATGGGAATATTTTCGGACCAAGTTCCAGGCCCTTCTTCAGTAGTTGGGAATAAAACAAGCACATAAAGAGCAGTGAGAAACCTTGTCTGCAAGTGTATGGTGAAATACTGAGGTATGACACTCCGTATGTATTCGGTAGAAAGAACCGGAAGCCAGCTTAAGTTGGACCCAGATATGAGAACTTTCTGTTCTCTATTGCATAAATACGAGGAAAGCAGAGCTTCCAAGGAACTATTGAATCTTTTCATTATTTTGTGAATAAGGAGGGTGTGATTGACGGAATCAAATGCTTTGATAAAATCTAAATAGACGACACAAAGTTCATTTTTGCATTTTGAAGCGCTAATGGTAGTAACTTGGAGAACTGCAAGGTTTGTTTTACAGGAGGCCTCTGGAATAAATCTATGTTGATGGGGGAGAGAGATAGGGAAGAACATGCTCTAGAATACGTTTTGGTATTGTCTTTTCACAGATCATCGACAAAATAGGAAGAAGAGAAATTGTCCTGTAAGAGGTAGCTAAAGATTTGGTTCCTTTTTTTTTGTGAATTGGAACTTAGCAAATAAGCGAGTTTCTTTACGAATATAGGAGAAACACCATTGGGGAGAGAAGCTTTAGTAGGAGACAATGAAGATAAGAGGTACATGGCTTCTGAGCGGTTTGTTTCAATTCTAGTTCGAGAATACGGTATGCCTGTTTTAGTTTGTGTGTGTGTGAGAGAGAGATGAATTCAAAAACATGCTTTTGTGAATTTAGTTCTTGCAGTCATATTATGAGCATTGGTAAGGAGTCCTAAACGAACACGGGACGGGCGTAAGCCATAGTGCTGTTATCGCCCATACAATTAATTTTATCTTATCTTTATCCTAAACGAACTAGCCAGCAGTTTGGCGGAACCTACAACTTTAGGCAAAGTGGTCTCCGAACCATTCATTTCAACAGACTCCCATGGAACGTGAATGCAGGAAGAACGTGCTGAGAAAGTGAGCGTGCTAACCTATTGGCCAACTGGGAGTCTTCCCTCAACGAGGAGTGTAGTGGTGTAGGGGCATACATTACAATTCGCCACTATTTCGTTCCGGGACAAAAGTAAAGCAGATTGCGTTGATTGATTGATAAAAATCATACACTTTTTATACGCTTCGCACCAACATTCCAGCCTCGATCTACCGAGCCGCCGTAGCTCAGGGGTAGAGGGTTGGCGTTGCATTCAGGAGGTCGTGGCTTCGATCCCAGCAACCGACCATCCTGACTGAGGTTTTTCCAGGATTTTCCTCAGCCACACCAGGCAAATGCTGGGATGGCACCTTCAACATGGGCCCTGGCAGACAACTTCCCCAATCCTTTCCCCTCCCCTATCCCGGCCTGAGCCTTAGATGCCTAAAGACCATAAATAATATTCAAATTCCAATCTCGATCTTGATACATTACAGTTCAAACTAGCAGGTAATATTTTATGTGCTAATCTCTTTGTGGATGACCTCCATTAGGTGCACGAAGTTTGAGGTTGGATTTCCACTTGATCTGGCGTGCTATTCCCGTGTAAGATTCAAATTTTCGTTGGAAGGACCAAATTGCAAACATACCTCCTCGCTTTGCATTGCATCGTAATACCTAATGGAATATCGACATGATGGTTATAAATACTACAAGTTTCACCAATTCATATCTGGGCTACTTTTGTTGTAAATAACCATGACATAGCTTGGATAAAGCCAAACCATTCGGACAGCGTCATCCTGTACTCTGTTTTTACCCTTCCTTCACACCAGATGAAGCTGATGATTGAATTGGCGAAACTAGTAGTGTTTTTGATCGTCATTGTGCGCTGTACGATTGGGTATTCGGGAGGATTGAATGCCAAGTTGTAGGTAAGATAAACATATTTTCTTTGCTTTCAAGAAGAAAATTGTAATTTAATGATACGTAACTAGCCATTCTCTGCCTAAGAAGAATGTGCAATAAAACGAAACCATGTGGATTCAAGTGTGTTTCGAAGTTTGGTTTTACATGCACATGACTTTTTCATTTTAAACTCTCTTATTTTTTTAAAAAAAAAGTATTGGTTAGTTTTACTAAAAATGTTGCTAACCAGTTTCAGCTCAACATTCAGAATGGTAAACTATATTTTCTAAATTTAGATCTTAAACTAATTTTTCTTATGGAATTTTACTAAAAAAAAATATGAATCATGCATTAAGGTTCTACTGCTTTTTATTTTTGTTTGCTACTGCATAAACTGGCCTTCTGGTAGGGAATATTCTGCTATATTCTTTAAAGTATTTTAAAAGTGTGTATATATTTTTTTTCGTATTTTATACAATAGTTTAAATATTTTGTGCTTGTGCTTGGATGGGGCCACGGTCACTCAATGCTAGAGCGCTCACCTCTTGCGCTTGGGGTCATCGGTTCGATCCCTGCTCATCCCATGTGGACTTTGTGGTGGACAAACACCGTGCGCATGGGTTTTCTCGGGGTTCCTCCCACTTTTTTTTTCATTCTACCAATCATCACCCATACGGCCTGAGCCAAAGATGCTTAAAGGTCTTAAAAATTCAATTCAATTCAGTTTGTGCTTGGTATACTGCTTCGTTTAATTGATGAACATTTTTGGTTTATGTACAAGAAAGCATGTTTGTATTAATAATTGCAATAAGAACAAAAAAAAATGTAAATTAATGACGTAGAAAATCAAGACAAAAAGACCTGGAAAACGTGGAATTTGAAAATTAACATTTAGTAGACACCCTGGAATAGCTTTGAATCGGCGGATTGCATTTGCGCAAAACTTCCCTATTTTCATTACCGCAGAATTGCACATATCTTTACCGCAAATATAAAGTGTACAACATCTTAACCTTTAAAACTGGCAACGCAGCACAATGTCCTCCAGAGCTGGCCCCTGGTGAAACACTTGTCCTAGAGTGGGATAGGCTGGAATCGATGTGCAACTCTTTTTACGTACTCCAGTCAGGATAATTCACCACGTTGATATTTGTCCCACAATTCAGTAGCAACACGATGGTTTTCTCGGTCAGGTCTATTTATTTTTCTTTTATAATGCACTGTGTTAAAGCACAGATAAGTTTCACTTTGCAATTGCTTTAAAACTTCCCTAAACTTGTGAATAGAAGAATGTGGTTTGTAAAAGTGTTGTTTTAAATGTCGATGAAACGACTCCGCACCATTTGTAGTTCCGATTTCATCTGTTGGTACACTGGCCCATAAGTTAGGGGGAAATTTAGCATCTTCACTTACCAGGTGTGTAAATATGAAACCGGAATTTGTGCAAAAACGGCGTTAGCTGTCACTGTGGTTACTGTAAAACTGCGTCCTTGGCGCCACTTGCTTGCTTTGACTGCTGATAACAATTTGCAACTCACAACCAGACAAGTTTCATGTCATAGTGTAGTGTTTAATAGCGTTGAACATGGCGCAATTTGTACCTACAAACTACGATGTGCGGACAGCATTGATTTTTTGCTACCATTTGAAGAAAACTGCTGCAGAATCGCATCGCATGCTTGTCAAAGCTTACCGTGATCATGCTTTTGGTAAGTCACAGTGCTATGCGTGGTTTACAAAATTTAAAAGTGGCGATTTTGACGTGAGAAACGAAGAACGTGGAAGACCACCGAAAAAGTTTGCAGACAGCGAATTACAAGCTTTGTTGGATGAGGATGACGCTCAAACGCAACAACAACTCGGGGATGAATTAAATGTGACACGAGAAGCAGTTTCCATACGTTTAAAAGCCATGGGCAGTATTCAGAAGGTGGGAAAAATGGGTTCCACATGCATTGACTGAACGACTGCAGAAAACTGAGAAACCACTTGCGAAATTCTACTCGTCAGGTACAAAAGGAAATTTTTTTCCCTCGAATTGTGACTGGTGACGAAAAGTGGATCTATTTCGAGAATCCTAAGCGTAAAAGATCATGGGTAACTCCAGGAGAACCGACGACATCGACTGCAAGACCAAATCGCTATGGACCGAAGACAATGCTTTGTGTTTAGTGGGATCAGAAGGAAGCGATCTATTATGAAGTGCTGAAACCTGGCGAAACCGTTAATACCCAACGTTACCGACAACAAATGATTCGATTTGCATCAAGCTTTGCGTGAAAAACGACCAGAATATGACCAAAGACAACATAAAGTGATTGTGCTTCACGATAATGCACCCTCCCACACAGCAAAACCGGTCAAGGAAACAATTGCGACGTTTGGCTGAGAAATCCTTCCGCATGCGGCTTACTCACCAGACTTGGCGCCTTCCGATTTTTACTTATTTGCATCCATGGGAAACGCACTTTCTGACCAGCGCTTCACATCTTACGAAAGTGGTTTGATGATTGATTTGCAGCACAAGAGACACAGTTTTTTTTTGGTCTGGCATCCACACATTGCCGGAACGATGGCAGAAATGTATCGCTAGCGTTGGCCAATACTTCGAATAAAATAGTTCTTAGCATTGTCATCCAATCACTGTGTCTTTTCAGTACATAAATTCCGGTTTCATATTTGCGCACCTGGTACATAGTTTTCAAGTACATAGTCTAGAAAAAAAAAGAACTGATTCTGATTGGGAGCAATACTACGCAACTGTACGAACGCATCCCCGACTGTGCTTGGAGGTAGAAATCTTAAACCAAACATATATTTCAGAAACGTTCCGACTATTGATTGAGGAGTGGTATACTTAGAACGAAGTCCAAGTTCGAGTATTTTTCGATACCATGCACTGACCTAAGTGAAAACGACAGCCTTTAATGTTAATGCTTGGAAACACTTTCTGTGCCGCCACATGAACTGCTACTTCAGAATCTAAGATTAATGTTTCAGGGTTAACATTTTTAGTGCACAAACTACGAATATCGTTCCACATGCATTTGTACGCTGATACAGTTTTTGATAACATGAAACAAAAAGCAACTTGGACATACCACAAGGTAGTATATGTCACCCGTCCTCATTTTACACTGCTTTTAAAATTGTCCTTAATAATAGAATCCACTCCACGATTTGTAATAGTTTTTATGAAGTCCATTCTTTAAACGCTCAAAGTGACAAGCAGAAGGAGAAATGCACTTCGATATCACTGTCGACACTTCGTTCCCACTACCTAGGTAAGGTAAAGCAGTAAATTTCGACTGTATTCATGGAGATACACAACACACAACATAACAGCCTTCTTCTACCTTGTGTAGCACCATCTACAGTAACTTTCGCCTGTGGCCATAGAGTCAATACACAATCTTCGATCTAGTGCCATCTACAAGCAGCATTAGTTATGGATGCACATAACATTAGAATAGACGCGGAGCCTCCCGAGTAGCCGTGTGGTCTGAGGCGTTACTCCAACGGCTGGAAGGTCCCGGGTTCGAGTCCCGGAAGGGGCATGGGTGTGGATTTTAACTGGCTGTAAATGGGCGAATCGTGACGGGCCGAAGTCAAAAGTTACTAGACTGGCCCATATAAAATTAAAGTTTACAAAGTTTTACAATAAGCGCGGAGTTGCTGAACTTACGTAGTATGTAATTAGGAATTGAATTTAGCGATATTGAATATTTATCTCTTGCAGTAATGAAAAAGTAGTTTTTGCGGTAATGAAAATTAATATTTGCGGATTTTTTTTTTTTTAATGTTTTTGCGCATTTGCTATCCAACCCTTTGAATCAGTGACCCTAGATGAACGAGCTAGGGTCCCTCGATGGTAGCCTGATACGAGCTACCATCCCGGCTTTCGTGTGGCGTGACTAAGGGGATTAGTGATATACTCTTAGTTAGAATGGTAATGTAAAAAGAATCTATCCTAATCCGTAAAAAAAAAAAAAAAAAATCTTCGTGATTAGACCACGAGGGTGATTTGAGGGCGTAGATGGCAGTATAACACTAAAATGTTAATTGAATTAATATATGTAGTGGTATTTTGATGTGTATTCATGAAGACCATAGGGTTACTTACGTGATGTCACACAGAGTATCAATTTTATAGGAATAAAACAGTTCATCTATGATGTTCATTTTATTTTTCTTTCTTTTTAAATGTTCTGACTGTGACATTGTGTGTGTGTGTGTGTGTGTTTGTTCCCTTTAAAGCGTTTCAACATGTCTCCTTTTGCAGAACAGAAAGCCACGGATAGCTCTAAACGTGTTTCAGTCCTTGGTGGTTTGGTGTGTGGTTCCCTAGCTGGTCTAGTGGCCAAAGTATCGGTATATCCTCTTGATATTACGAAGAAAAGACTTCAAGTTCAGGGCTTCGAAGAAGCAAGGCATCCATTTGGAAAGGTATGGTATGATATGATATCAGTTGGATTTCTTAAGTAGCTTGGAAACTCATCTTATATGCGCGGGACACTGTTACTTAAAATAAACGTACACTTAACTTGACGCTAGAAACAGTTGAAAAATTATGATTACTTTTGGTTCTGATGATGTAACCAGAGCTGAAACGGGTCACCGGGTCAAGTTTTGGACCGGATCTATGTTGTGGAATCGGTGACCTGATTTCGATCCGGTGACACACAAGCCAAAGTAGATTTAATTCTTCTCTTATTAGAAATTGTTTTGTTTGAACAGTACTTCTTTCATGGGTGGATTTATTTGGGAGGTATTGCCCCCAGTCATTTCAGAATGACTATGAGAACCCCCGGAATAGCTTCCACCCTTAAAATAATTGCCTCCGCAGGGTCTCTCTCATAAATCCTGTAATGACTGGTGGGGGGAAGGGCAATGCCCCTATGCTTCACTCCCAATAAATCCGCCCATGCTCCAGAGCACGAAAAGAATACGACCCAGAAAAGTTCCTAACAGATCATCGCAGATGTAACAAATCCGCCTAAGTCGCAAAATTTAAATTTTACAGGAGGAAGGAAAACCGTACTAAATTTGTAATCAAGTCCTGGATACGCGGTATTACTCCCGTCGATTTCTGTTCGAGAAACGAAGAACTATTTCGGAGGTAGTTTCCTTGTCAGAATGCGCGTCAAATCATGCAGAAAACGAAGTTTCCCTCAAAGTAGTTGTTAGACTTCTCATCCACTAGATAGGGAAACCTCTGAATTGCGTGTTCGAATGAATAGACGCGAAAGTTATTCGTGCAAATGCTCCTCGTCTACTCCCAAAATATTCGTCCGAATCAGGAATTCATAAAACATCCGATTCGTTAATTTCTCTTGCTAACTTCTGCGGTCCTGCCCACGCAATTTCTTTTTTCACATTCCGAACGTGATCATTAGCCTGTTTTTATCCCACAAACACGATAAGAAGCAACAACTTTTCGCAGTCGTTATGTTTCCACGCTAAAACAAAAAAGCGATTCGTACGAATAAATTTCAAACAGAATTTATAGACGCTTTCGCAGGTCGCAACTATAACGTGTTACGGGTCCTCCTCTTTCCTGATATGGTCCTACTAATATCAATGTTGCTGCTGCGTGGTTCAATTAGTTTGTAGAGAAGGCCTCTAATATATTTGTGACATCTCAGGATGTTGATGAGTGCTGACTCGGAATTCTTTTGAAGAAACAGTACTTATGATAGTCAGTCTTAGTGCCCCAAGTCTACCTATAGTGGTGCTACACCGACCCAATCCTAGACTATAGAGCATATCAATATTCAATGCTTCGGAGCTTTTCAGCAGCCAGAAGATTGGATATTGATTCTCCAAAGCTTCTACTGAATAAAAATCAGGTGTAGATTAAATCATTATTTATTAAAGAGACTTGTCTTTACATAAGGTGTCTCTTTCTCTCTGAGTACAAAAATCCCAACATGGCTTCTTACGTACATACACAATACATTTAATCGTAACAATATTATTTCTATAAGTAATAACACATTTATATTAACGAGTAACTATATAACATGATCAGAGTTAATTACCAAGTGTATGCATAAGTAGTTTCCGGTTTAACTAAGAGATGGCGCCAGCGAAAAGTACGCAGCGTATTCCTTTGACACATACGTCATTTTGTTCGTCTGACATTAAACTACAAACACACACAAGTTGAGTCCGCCAAACACTAGCGTCTTTGTTTTATCGTTCAGTGATCATGTCAAAGTGTGTGCCTGAAAAAGAACATTTGCGGCACGCATTGCTTTTCTTATTTAATCAAAAGAAAAAGGCTGTTGAAAGTCATCGTGTGCTGGTAGAAACATATGGTGAACACGCTCCATCGATTAGAACATGTGAGACATGGTTTCGACAATTTAAAAGTTGTGATTTCAATGTGAAAGACAGTGCGCGCTCTGGTAGACCACAAAAGTGCGAAAACGAGCAATTGCAGGTGTTATTGGAGGATGACCCAACTCAAACTCAATAGCAATTGGCAAAAGCATTAAATGTGTCAAAGAAACAATCAGCAGACGTTAACGAGCAATGGGGAAGATCAATAAACTGGGTAAATGGGTCCCACACGATTTGAATGAACGTCGAATGGAAAATCGCAAAGTCACTTGTGAAATGCTGCTTCAACGCCACGAAAGAAAATCCTTTTTGTATCGAATTGTGACGGGTGGCGAAAAATGGATTTATTTTGAAAACCCGAAGCGGAAAAAATCGTGGCTTTCACCTGGCGAAGCCGGTCCTTCAACACCAAGGCCAAATCGCTTCGGTGCACAACGCTATCGCCAGCAAATGATTAATTTAAATCACGCATTGATCGAAAGACGACCGGAATGGGCTTGAAGACATGGCAAAGTGATTGTGTTACACGACAATGCGCCGTCTCACACAGCAAAACCAGTGAAAGACACCTTGAAATCGCTTGGATGGGACATCCTTCCGCACCCGCCGTACTCCCCAGACCTGGCGCCATCTGACTATCACCTCTTCGCATCAATAGGGCACGCGCTCGCAGAGCAGCACTTCAGCAATTTCGAAGACGTTGGAAAATGGCTCGACGAATGGTTTGCCGCAAAAGACAAGCAGTTTTTCTGGCATGGTATGCATCAATTACCTGAAAGATGGGCGAAATGTGTAGAAGCCGATGGCCAATATTTTGAATAAAACAAAATTAATTTCCCTTGAAAATTACGTCTTTTCTTTACCACAAAAACCGGTAAATACTTATGCATACACCTGGTAGTTATACTTTTGTGCCGATAATGAGCTATACAAATATAAACAATCATTTTACCAATTCATTGATGCACACCTGAAATTCTAACTCTCGAAGTGATGACATCTAGCGGTGAAATCCTGAATTACCAAAATTCGATATAGATTATAAAACATAACGCGAAATAACTTTCAGCTCTTAAAACCATAAAAAACTTTGAAATTAATTACAAATAACTTAAAATATCATTATGAAATACATAAACGATTGAATCTAATCTGAATGAATGAACGTAATTGGTATCAATACTATATACCGATTGGTAGTACTATAATATACGCAGGGAAACGGACGAACGTGCCGCTGACAATGGACGATACAACTGACACATAGCTGTTTGGATCGTTTGTCTGTTTAGGTGCGTATTCGTTCGAATGCGTGATTCGCAGATTTCCGCATGCAGTGGACGAGAGGCCTTAGGCGATATTGTAAAATTGGCGACGATATGGAAATAGTCCCATATCCCACAAAGAACAAAAAATGCCGCCGAGATGTGGTCGGAAAGGTTATTCTGAAAGAATTGGATGTTTGAAGTATGAAATAGGATAAAGCCATTATGATCTTTTAAAACTCTCAAATATGAAGTTCCCATACATAAGCTCACTTTAAAAAAAAAAAACTCATAAATTACAATATTAACTGATTTAAACCCCGGGTCAGTTGGGTCAAGATTCTATTATTGGGTCACCGTCAATGTATTGCTTTGGGTTAAAACTGGGTTTCCGAGTCATTGTGGGTCACCGACAGTGACCCTGTTTCAGCTCTGATTGTAATCTGTGGTGATTTCGAAACTCTTTAGATGAAGCGATAGCTTCCTGTTTCCTTTGGAGGTTTTTTTGTAGCGCAAAGACATGCATGTTAATGTTTGACCTCAAGTAGATTTGAGCTTTTTCTCCTTTTGTGCTTGCTAATAAGATTTGGTTGTCTTATAAGTTTTCAATTGATAAATTCTCAGTAAATTAGAAAAAAAAAAACAGTTTTAAAATACGTGCTTGAAGTCTGGTTTTTCGGTTTGTTAAAAATTGCACATATTTTTGCGTTGGTACTAATTCATGTAATGATTATCCTTTCCGAAATAAATGAGGCGTCTGTAAGTTTTTGTATCGTCGCAGTATAGTACGGATGAGAATAGAATTCTGTGTCTATGGATGAGAACAGAATAGGATAGATCCTGATTACGCTGTTCGGCCATTTAAACTTCATTATTCGTAAGCAGGGTTCGGAAATTTTTTGGACATGCCATATTTTTACCTGGTGTTTCTTTTTTATTTCCTTGTTTTTTTTTATTTTTCATGTCTTAGTTTTAAACACATTTCGTGGCCTTGTTTTTATTGGTTATACTTGTAGTATTTTTAGCAAGAATACGGCATTAATGCATATTTTTTACTATATTTAGTAGGGTTTTAACACGTCACCATATAGTGTTCATAAAATAATGCCCACAGTACTAATTCAAAGGTCTTTTTTCTTAACCCTTCGCCCTTTTACCCCAGAAATGTATTCCCATTAGGTGAAGAACGATAAAGAGAAATTGCCTGTGATCATCACAAGAGATGAGAGGGTGAAAAAGGTTGTGAGAGTCTTTTGTGAACGTTCTGTCAACACGGAATCGATGTAAAATTAGGTCATTGTTTTTAAGACATAAATGCATGCATATTTCTAGTGATTTTAGGTTGGAGAATTCCGAGTAGTTTTAATCATAAGTATACACAAATATATCACGTGTGTAAGCCACGTGATTTCGACTGTTCGTTTCAAAACAATACGCACCTGTTTAAGTAGTACTCCGATGTTATCCTCGTTAGCAATGGAAAATTTTACTCGCTAAGTAATTTTCACCTTTCGCTGAAAGGCATCTTCAGGCAAACAACGAATATTGTATGAAAAGTTTTTTTTTTTTGTTTGGCATGGCTACGCGTATTTGAAAATGAAAAGAAATTGAAAAAAAGGTACACATATTTTAAAAGAGAGATGATTTATGTAATGATATGAACTTCATCGTTATTTACATATGTATTTTAGAATGTTGAGTTTCAGCTGTATTCCAAGTGTTACCAGGTCACATGATAAAATGAAATTAGTGAATTAAATATTGTTATGTTCTTACGTGTTGGTGTGCAGCTAATTCTCTCGTATAGTAGAGACGTACAAATAAATATAATCGTTATATATATTTCGCGAGTCAGTGCACTTGCATTGTCAAACGATGGGAAAATTAAAAGGATAGGTAATATGGTGATGAGTAAGACTGAGAATGCTGAACTGCTCGTTGAAACTACCAGTGTTACCAAACTGTGACGTCACATCCGTGCTCGTATTTGTATAAATGTGACGTATAAATAAAACAATAAACAAAACACAATAACAACAACAACAAACGCTTCTGAATGTGGCGAATAAATAAAATGTTATCGCCACATTCACTATTCGCTCGTCAGATGGCGCCATTGCAGCGGTCATCGCACATACGACATTACTGATGGGATAAGCTAATATATTTTAATTTAAAAACACAACAGAAATACATATTTTGCATGTATTTGTACTTGGGAGTAACCGACATAAATAATAACCCAATCAACTTTGCCATCGCCCAACAGTGTTCTAGAAACAACAGTGTATTGAAATGATCTCTAGTGCCCAGGTCGGAGGATATTTTGAAGATAATGTAAACAGTAACCTAGGATAAATATTAAGTGTGTATTTCGTGTTGATGTCACAAATAATTGTTTGGAGTTCATTCTATTTAATTAAATAGCCTTTGACGTAATGTGTCCGTATTTAGTCCGCAATTATTATGGCAACCCTGTGTTTAACGAATCAGTTTTGTGATACGGATAACAAGAAGTTATTTAGACAAAATAATAAGATAGACTTATCATGCTTCCGACTGCGCTAAGGAGCACGTGATTTTGAAGCTTACCGCTAGATGACTCTGACGACTACTTTCAGTCGCTGATTCTTTCCAGTAGTAGCCATCAGAGCCACCAAACTGTAGACTTCAAAAGCACGTGCTCTTAAGCAAAGACCCCATTGATTTTAGCGCAGACGAAAATAGGTAAGCGGTATAAATCTATTTTATTATTTAGTCTATGCTTATATCCAGGTATTTTATTTAGTACAGCAGTAGTAGCCGTACATATTAATTTTTTATTCGTGTGTCTAAACCGTATCCTGTTTTTAGGTTTCTTCATAGGACAGCACGAGCTATTGCTACTAATGTGGGATCTTGTGTTCCCGCTTTGTCCGTGCCAAAAAAAAATATATCCTTAGCACATATGTTGCCTCGCATAACAGTTGTCTTATAGTGAGTGTGCATAACGTGGTGAAAGTTCGTGCTCGATTGGATAAGGTCCCCAATTTTCGGGAACAGTCCTCGAAATAACACTTCCGTTCCTGGCTGTTTTAGACCCCGATTTCTAGAAAATGTTAAATAATAATATTTCATTTACCCGCAAGAAATATTTTGCCACACAAAGCCAGTTCCATAGAGAAAAAGCCGTACAGCTGTGGAGAAAAGTGCTGTCGCATGTCTTTAAAGAATATTTCCCAAATAAGTAAAGATGCCCCTCCCATGTGTGACATCTTACTTACTTTATGACTTACGGAACTCGCAAGTTCATCGCCACAGTAACAAACGTTCTCTATGGAATTCTAACCTGAGCAAGATCAAACCAGTTTTCATCAGAAACACCTACTTTTCGAAGATCCCTTCTAATATTATCCTTCCAACGTCGTCTCGGTCTTCCCGACGGTCTTTTTTGCACGGCTTACCAACCACGATGGAATATAATCTTCATGTCTCCCCCATGCAAGCTACATGGCCTGCCCATCTTAATTGTCGCCATTTTATTACTCTTACAACATCGGGTGAGTCGTACAGTCTGTGAAGTTCTTCACTATGCAGTCTCCTCCATTCGCCCGTTTCGGCCCGTATATCTTTCTCAGAACCTTATTTTCAAACACTCGTAATTCATGTTCATCTGCTAGGGTCGTACTCCAACTTTCGCAACCGTAAAGTATTACCGGCAGAATAACCGTTCTGTATATTTTTAATTTCCTTGATATTAATCGCGATGTTAGAAGTTTTTGGACTGAATAGAAACATGCATTCCCCGATACTAGACGACTTTTTATTTCTTCCCTGACTTAGTTTTTGCTTTTAACATATTCTACGAATTATTTAACTTTGTTTACTTTCTCTATGTTCTCATTGTTAATTGTTATGTATCTATTTCCTTCATTCTCAGTGTTTCGCCTTGTTACCATGCATTTTGTTTTCTGTATGTTTACCTGTAGACCTATCTCATCGCACGCTTCTACTAAGACATCGGCGTTGCTTTGTAGTGCGTCTGTATCGTCCCCTATTAAATCCACATCATCAGCGTATACGAACAGTTGATTCAAACCATTCACTGATAGTCCCTTTTTGTCAATTACCAACGACAATTAAAATTAGAATGAATAGTTAGTTCCCTCCCATTGCGTTACAAAAATATCACTCTCCGAGATGAAACGGGGGAATTATACAACTTCACATAGATTTTTGTACTTGGATTTTTTTTTGTCTACGAAAAATTAAGTTTTTACAAACATCGCCCTTATTTAGCTACATATCAGGACAATATTTTTCTTAAAAGTGCGTCATATGATTGTCCATATGTCTGTAAGTGAAGAAATTTATACGATGTTTCAATATATTTATTTTTAAAATAAGAGATTTGCAACGAAACGTTTGTGCCCTTAATTGCACCAGACAATTACCGGCCAGCAAATCTCAAAAACAATAATATTAACCACAATAACCTAAAAAAAATAATTGTTATTGTCTCTCCCGGGCAGTAATGACCTTTTGGAGAGCTTTTTTTTTTTCTTCTCATAAACATGGTGCGTACGTAGAAGTCACAAATGAAAACTGAGTTCATTCAGGAAATGTTAGTGGTAAAACCAAACTTTAATATGTCATGTGTAACTTCTAGCGATTAATTTAAAGAGAGCCTTCAAGATCCATTCCAACGAGAAATACCAGATGAAACCAGCATTATTTAAACAATAAAGTTCCAATTAATTAGGTAAATGAAAGGGGGATATGCAATACAAATCGAAAAACACCACATTTGATAAATGTACTCGAATTATACTACAGTAGTGGACAAAATATCCACCCTCGAAAAATACTTTGTAGTTTGTCTGGAGTACTCATGACATTAGGTGTTTTTCCCGCCGCCAAAATGTCGTGAGGAATGTGGAGATGAGGAAGAGGAAAATGGAGGAAAGTATTAATAATTAGTTACTGCTGAAGTCATGTTGTTGGTCAGAGAATTCCAATTTTGCCTGCAACCACGTCTAAGTAGATTTTAAAAAAAAAAAAAACCGCAAAAGATTTAATTCGCAGCGGTAAAGCCAAATCTTGTTTTGCGCATGGGCCACATTAAAATTTAGCACTAACTTCGCGGGCTTGCAGATTGCTTTTTTTTTTTTCTATTACGAAGGGCGCTGGGGCGCCAGCTATGTTCCCTACAGGAAGAATTATTTCCTTCAAAGTGACCCAATAACTGTCAATGTCATTTATGTGATTAGTATGGGTTACATTCTGTGTTTTCTCACTTGAGAAAAAAAAATGTTGTGTATAGTTTAAGAAGGAGAAATCAGACCTTCTTTCGACATGTTTCAGATAAACAAATGCAACATATGTGGTGGGCTGGATCTGGCCCGCAGGCTGTAGGTTGCACATCACTGATCTACAGAATGTACAAATAATTTGGAGCTCACTATATTTAAAAATTACTTTCTAATTGTAACTTCATTCTGGAGTACATTTGTCACTTGGAGTACAATAGGGTACTTTATATCTATCTATATAATATATATATATATATAAGAGAAGATTAACGGAGAGACAATAGGCATAGTTGATGAGTATGTTTACCTAGGCCAGCTTAAAACATCGAATGCAAAGTTGACTGATGAAATAAATAGAAGATGTAAAATGGCGTGGAGTTCTTTTGGAAGACTACACTTTATTTTCAAAAGCAAACTTCCAATGTGTCTGAAGCGTAAAGTTTATAATCAATGTGTCTTACCTGTAATGATGTACGGGTGCGAAACTTGGACATTGAATGCGCAAACGACTCAAAGATTGAGAGTCACACAAAGAGCAATGGAGAGGTGCATGCTAGGAATAACCAGGAGGGACAGGAAGAGAAATGAATGGATTCGCGCACAAACAAAGGTAGAGGATGTAATCAAGAGTGCGAAGAAGATGAAGTGGAGATGGGCCGGTCACATAGCTAGACGAACAGATGGAAGGTGGACGACAAATGTACTACAGTGGATTCCTAGAGAAAAGAAACGACCGAGACGACGTCCAAATGTAAGATGGGTAGATGAAATCAAGCGTTTTTCAGGAGCTACATGGATGAGGATATCAGCAGACCGAGATATGTGGAAAGAAAAGGGGGAGGCCTTCATCCAGCAGTGGATAGAAAACGGCTGAATATGATGATGATGATATATATAAGAGATGGTAAAAAGGTACTTACATATTAGAATACCAAGACAGGCGTACACCAACTTTAGAAAAGCGGCAGCGTTTCGGAAAATCGTTTTCACGTGGTAGGAGAGAAGATGGACAGAGCGGACAGGTACGGGACATCTCCTAAGGAGACGCCATTTTGCCATATATATATATATATATATACTATTATGTTTTCGTCGAGTTTACTTACCACTGTTCCATGATTTCATGAAAAAAAAAAACAAAAAAAAAACTTTCTAAAGACATATTTTTCTTAAAAAATTCGTCATAAAAAGTAAAAAAATAATTTTGTTTATGCATGACTAATAAGAGAAGCATGAGGGGTGCTCTTATTATATACAGTGAGTTTATAAATTCTTCAATTGGCACGCCTCATGCGTTTATTTTTAGGCATGGATAAACCAAGTTATTTTTGTACTGTTTAGTACGAATTGTTGAAGAAAAGTCTCTCTTTAAAAAGTTTTTTTTTTTAATTATTTTTTTCGAGTGATTTCGGTGTTCCGATATTTTTTCTCAAGTTAATCTTTTGTGACCTAAATCCTAAAATGTTCTGCAATTAGACAAACGCAACATCGTTGCAAAGCTAGTATTTATTTTAGGATAAAGTAGTTCATATTTTAAAAAAAATAAAATATGCTTTTAAAATACAGAAATATATGAAAGTAACAATATTGTATTGTCACCCGACTTACATCGCTGTGGAAATTTTCATCATTGTGTGACGTCGGGAAATGAGTTAAATTAACGTTGCAAAATTTGAGGACACCATGAACCATGGTGAACTAAAGAAAAGTCTGTAAAAATGGTCACTTTGCTATTGGAGCAAAGTATCAGACTATGACCATACTTAATTGTTCATAGTTTTAGGTCCCTATCAAGGAACCTTCGGAGCCTTAGCTATTATTAATAGAATTACAGCACCCACTTATTTATACTATTGTACATTGTTTTTTGTATGTTGTGTATTATTTATTGTTTTTAATTCTTGTACCTTCTTGTGGACGTGCTTGATTGTGCATTTATATAATTCCTTCGTAACCTTTGTTCCTCAATGTATATTAGAATCATACGTTGATTAAGCCCTATACTATCCGTCTTTCTTGTTGGTCCTTTCCCTTGTATTTTGTCACCTGGATCCTGTAGCAACCCTATACCATCATGCACCATTTGTGTACCATTGTCCTTTAGAACCACCGTTAAGAGAAAATAATACTTAGTGAAGGTATAGATGAAACTTATTTGTAATATTTGAATGTAAGAACTCCGTCGTTGGTTTTAATATGTGTAAGGTTGAATTTCCTTGCGTCCAGTCCCAGTTGTCGTGTAATGACGGTCACTTCATTTTGACGCTGGAGAACAGCACAGCTTCGAATCCTGCCCATTCTGGCTATTTTTTTCAGCAATTCCTAACAAGATGAACGCGGAATGATACCTAAAAGAAGAGCCTTGGTTGCTACCATCACATTTTCTTTGCGAGAGGAATGTGCGTGCAATGAATGATAAGTGCAGAGTATTTATTTGAGAATAAAAAAAAACAACAATTGAAAAGAAATAATATTCAAAACTCATCTTCAAAACCAAAGTGTGGAGATGTCCTCTTAACTCCCTTGGTACTTGCCCCGAATAAACTCGAGAGTCAAATATTTTTATCCCGAGTTATCTCGTGTTCTTAACTATTTTCATATTCTTTATTTTTGCCACGAAAGAAGTCGTGTGTGGCCATTGTATATGCATATTTTTCTCAGTAGATGTGTTTAGAAGCGTGGTACGCCAGCGTATAATTGGAAAATTCAAGGTTTAATGGTACTAGTTAATTTTAAGTGCGAAAAGACTTCATTGTCTACTTTGTAATGTGGAAAATGGGGTGTCTTGATTGATTCTGACAACACAGTTAGGGAACGAAAATATTAAGAAAGACGAAAAAACAAACATTTCTATTAGAAGACATCTCAAAAACTCTATCTGTAATAATGGATATATGATTATCGTCGTCTGCATTATGAAGGCGTCTAACATTTTTTTTTTTTTTTTTTTTCAATATTTAGATCCAAATGTTGTTGTACTACATATATTTGAGTAGAACTAACAGTTTTTAACGACACGAGATAACTCGGGATGCAGATTAACTCGTTGTTTCTACTTCCGTTTTCATACATTTTGACAGATTTATAAAGAGATATTTGCTGTATGTGTTATTCTACATTCAAATAAACAATTTTTTTTTTTCGTTTTTCTTCGCGGAAAAGTAAATTTAATTTGGTCCTTAAAGGGTTTTGTCTAGGCCTTTCGAAACAAAAATTCGTCCCATTCTCAGGCTGAACGAAGATGTAATGTGAGTGAAATTTCTTCTTATGTAATGATAAATAAGATGTGAGCTCCTGCGTAGCCTAGTCGGTAGCGCGCTCGACTTCAGTGCGAGCGGTCCCGGGTTCGATTCCCGGTGGGGGCTCAAAAATTTCGGTGTTGACCCAGCATCGTGAGGACAATTGGGGAGCTGCTGTGAATAAAATACAGTGACGATCACAGTGAGAGCTTCGGCTCTCCTCTCCCAACCCTTCTGGTCAGCGTGGGAGCAGTAGACCAACTCCTCCCTTCGGGTAGAGGCCTCATCCACTAGTGGATTGAATATAGCTGTGATTTATTTAAATAAGATGTATATGTTGAATATGTGAAGCAAAGTCGAATTTGTTTATGTACTCCCAGCATCCAAATTCTTTCGTAACACTATGTTTAAATTAGTGTTGCAAATGCTATAGACTTCCAGTGAAAACTAAGAGACTTGTGAAGTAGCTGCTACATGCAGGGAAAGAAGATTAAAACGAAGCTGCGACCATGTGTAGGTAAAATGAACGAAGACCATATTGGAAAGTAAAGTGCTTTTGGAGTACAAGTTATTGTAACATTATTAAGTGCTTACATGAATGAGTTAACCCTTTAGGTGCGTATGACGAACAGGTGCGTCCATGTAATTTAAATAGAAATGTTCACGTTTTGTCGTAGTTCCTGTTATTGGCGGTAGATGGCAAGTAAGTGCAACCTTCTGTGTCTGATAACTTAGGCGTGTCATCAATAGATGTTAACACATCGCCACTGTTTATTGAATAGTTGCACATGTTTCATTGCGCGCATATTTTTTGCCTGCTTTTTTTTTATACATCTGTGGGCAAAAGTATTGTCACGTGTCTTTAAAGAATAATTCCCCCAAAATTCGCGAGGATGCTCCTCCCGTGTGTGACATCTACTAAGGAAAATTAAAATTGGGGTTCCCATTGCGTGACGAAAATATCACTCTCCGAGATAAAACGAAAAAAAGGACAAACTATACAAGTTGGTAAATTTTTGAACTCAGAATTTTTTATCGACGAAAAATTATATTTTTTTTTCAAGTATCGCCCTTATTTATGTACATATCAGGATAATATTTTCCTCAAACGTACGTCATGTGTTTATGCATATCTCTGTCAAAACCATTGTAAACATTAATTCATTCATGATCCTGGTTGGAAGGCCGGATGGAAAGAGACCGTTGGGAAGACCGAGACGTCGTTGGGAGGACAATATTACCGTAGAAAAGATCTTCGAGAAGTAGGTGTTCGTGATGAAAACTGGCTTGATATTGCCCAGGATAGAATTCAATGGCGAACGTTTGTTACTGTGGCGATGAACTTGCGAATTCCATAAGTCATAGAGTTAGTTAGTTAAGTACTTAATAATATGGTCTATCCCAAACTTCACAATGTCTTATAATCCAATTACTTTCCAATATGGTCTTCGTTCACTTTACCTGCATATTTGAATGCATTTGTATGGCCTTTATTCATCTAGTTGAGGCCGGAATAAGGCAGAGGAAAGGATGCGGTTAGGAGTCGTTCAGAGGCTAATTTGTTGGTACAATGCCGGTATTTGCCTAGTATGACCGAGGAATCCCCCTGGAGATTTATTCTTCTCTGAAACTTTGAATTCTCTAGGCTTGAATTTGTCGGAGCAGCATTGAAATTTCGTGCAACGATGAAAATACATTAGACATATACGGAGGTAGTGCTGCCATCTTTTGTTGGAGATCGTTGCTTTACACTTTAACCTTAAGAGGACATCTCCACGCCATGCATGTGACAGTTGTATTTTGAAATGAAATAGTTTTCCGGAATAATCAAACAGTAAGACAATTCTGTGTTTTAATTAACTAACTTAGCAATAAATAATGAGCCCACCTCATGGAGATAGTCTTCAAGGGTGTACGTTGTTCAGGTCTGTGAAGAACAGATTCCAAAACGGGTATTTTTCTTTAAATTTCATGACTACGTTGGTGTGATGGTCAGTCCATGTCAAAATTGCCCTTGATAGGATTAGATCAGGGCTCTAAGGTGGTAAGTCGAACTGTTTAACATTATTTTTCTCATACCACACACACAAGACTGGCAGCAGCAAGACCGCGGTGGGTCGGTGGTAGAGCGCTCACTTCTGGTGCTTGGGGTCCTTGGTTCGATCCCAGATCGTGCCAATTGGGGTTTGTGGTGGGTAAATACCCTTTTGGGTGGTTTTTCTCGGTATTGTCCCACTTCCTTCATTCCACCAATTCTCCCATCATCATTCATTCAGCCTGAGCCAAAATTGCCTAAATGCTTTAAAATTGAAATAAAAATTCAAACTGGTAGCAATACTCTTACCGTAGAACCGAAAAATATTGAGGGCATTTCGTTTTCTAGATAACGACTTCAGCCTTACATGCTCAAAGTGTTAAACTTTTATCATCGAGGAAGCATCGCCATAGTCCAGAGTCTCGTATCTACAAGCCGAAAAACCGTTTAGATATTTGTTCTTTACAGAGTGGGCTAAAAAAATCAGGTATTGCATATTACTGTTATAATTGATTTCAGTTGAATTTTAAAGGCCTTTAGGCAACTTTGTCTCAGGTTGGATGGATGATTCGTGAAATGAAGAAAGTGGGAGGAAACGGGAGAACTCACGCACACACGGTGTTCGTCCACCACAACAAGGCCCATATGGCACGACCGGGGTTTGAACCGACGAACCCAAGCGCTTGAGGTGAGCGCTCGAACAGGTCGCGGCCCATCACAGTTATATAAAGTTCCTTTGATGTTTCAGTTAGAAGTACCAGGTAAACTACTCAGTCGAAAATAAGTGGTGGACTGTGATCTTTACGAGTTACTAGAAATCTTAAGATTATTCAGTACTAAAAAAATAAAAATAAAATCGCAAGTTAAACTCGTATACAACACACTCATTGCTTGACGTGAGGCCATATTCACTTTCAACGTCACCATCGAGTGATATTCCACATAATAGCTCTCGTTGAATCGTCCAGTGACTTCTGCCTAAGGTTGTATTTGAATAAGGTTCATTCCACTTGAAATATGCCTATTTAATTTTTCTTCGTTATTGCCTCATCACTTTTGCTTTCAATGAAAACAGGGTTTTTCTCATCACCCTTGCTAAGTAAAACCCCAAATTTTCAGACTTGTATGGTGAGCCCTCTAGCTCAAAAATTAAAGCAGTTGTGTTCAGTTCTGAAGTACTCTGAAACAGGCGATTTAAAAAAAAAATAAAAAAAAATATATATATATATATATTTTCCTATACTTCAGGAAAATAAATTTTTGCAAATCCGAAAATGTGGTGTTTTACTTACAAGAGACCGTCAATAAGAGATCATATCGGAACCAACCCTGAAATTTCGCTAATGACGTCCTATAGAGAGGTAATATACAAAAAATTAGCTGCCGACGTTAACTGCAAGGTACCGAGAAAGGGGTTGGAATATTGGTCGAAGTGTATTTTTTATGATTCAATCAACAGGAGTCATTTCTGCTTGCTTCACTTTTATCGTGAAATGAAACACTGCCAAATTGTAGCGTCACCTCCTACACCACAGCATTCCTCGCCATGGGCGTATTTTAGGGGGTCTGGAGCCCCCAAAAATCAGGTTTGTATGTAAAATCCATATAATTTTGCCTATTTTACAAACAAAATATGATCTTATTGACGATCTCCTTGTTAGAAGAAGTAGTGGACAATTCTGTCCCAAGTTTCATTAAAATCCAAAATGGTGAGGCGACAGTTATTTACATATTTGGCATGGATTGATCCGTAATGGAAGTCTTTTTTTTTATCACCTTTTATGAAGCAATGTCCTGATAGTCCTTTTTTTTAATATATATATGTAGAAAATTCTTTGACACTGTCTGCAACATAGAAAAATTATGAAACACAAAAACGATCAGATGTTTTGCTTACCTTCTGTAATCTAGGATATTTTCTCGGTGCGTAAAATTGTCATCGATATGTCTGTTAGGTTCAGAAATATTTTCGCGGTATCCGTCCATCGCTTCATCTGGTAGAGGCGAGAAAAGATGTAACAAGCGGACCGAAAGGACCACATACATTTGAAAAGCACTAGAATATGTGGGTACCACCTATAGGAACGACGGTGAAGGTGTGTTGAGGTCACAGTATATTGTCAATGAGGCGCGCTTGTCTAGTACTTTTATAGGGAGACCAAACAAGTGGGAGTTTGTTGAGGAAAAAGTGAGACGCATGTATATTTAATACAATGTTATGTTTAAAACTCTGACACCTTCACCGTCATTCTCGTGTAGTACCTACATTTTGCAGTGTTTTTTTTATAATTATGTGACAAAACTGTTTTGGTTTGCTTCTTGGAATGTATTTATGGCCTGTAAGCATCTCAGGTTTAGGCTGAGATAAAGTTGGGGAGAGGATGTTGGAAGGTAGTCAGGGCCTAGTTTGTGGGTACCTTCCTGGCATTTGTCTGGTATGGTTGAGGAAAAACGGTGGAGAAACCTCAGTCAGAATAGGTGGCCGCTCGGTGGTCCACTTCTTGTATCTTTGTTTCCCCATCATCTTCGAGTGTCACCAGATGAAGCGATTAACTGGTGTCGCGAAAATATGTCTAGGTCTAACAGTTATAGCGATAATAATCGTAGGCAATTGGAGAATATTCGGAATTAGAGAAGGTAAAATAATTTTCTCCCCGTCGTTTGCTGCTGGACTGTGGCTAAAAAATTGAAACAAATGTTTCTTTTTAAGAACCCTATGTACATTTTTATTTGTAAACTCCGAACTAATAATTTGACAAGTCTTTCTTGTGATTGAGTCACATGACATTTGATACTTCTTCTCTATACCTGTCCTTTCCAGGTGGTAAAATACAAGGGAATGTTAGACTGCCTCTGGAAGACACATAAAATGGAAGGGATCGCGGGGCTGTACAAGGGCCTTACACCAAGTATGATTAAAGCGATGACAGTGACCGCATTGCATTTTTCTTTCTATGACAACATCTGTCAGTTGATCCGACGGTCTCATGAGGCTTTTAAGAACTTTTAGTTACGATGTATTATAGTAGTGTGTTTGAGAGTCATTTATAAATATTTATTATTGTATGTATGAACTCTTGATTAACTTCTAAATAAATTTTTGTATTCCATTTTTTGTCGTGTTCTTTAGTTCAATCATTTTTCTCCTTTTTCTAGAGTTGTATTCGTCGTAATGGAAAACAATCTCTAAAGCATGGTGGATACTGATTTGTCTTTAAAAAAATATTGGGTACGTGCAAAAGTTCTACCCTTTCTGGTGTGCATTTAGAAGTACGAACAAGACTGATCTCTTGCCATCTTTTTTATAGAGGACGTATCCAACGCTGATTAAAGTTCTGAACTTCGGAGTCGAAGAGCTGCTGTACGGCAGTTTTCGCTCCACATCATCTAAGATTTTTCGAGTGAAGGAGTTCTGCAAATCACAACAGAGGTGCTAGTCTGTAGGGACCAAGTCCGGAGAATGGGACAGGTAAAACCTTCAAACCAAATTCCATAAAGTTTTGTTGAGGGATGATAGCAGCATGAGGCCAGGCGTTATCATGCTGGATGATAATTCCGCGATGCTGCTCAGTCATTCCAGTTATTGACAGTAGAAGGTGCTATTAATGGTTAGGTTAGGTTCCATGCTCTCCAAGTGACATCCCACCACACATTTAACATCATATTCTTGGGATGAAGTTCTGGTTTGGATGTCGATGGAGGCGGTTCAGAAACGCGACAGACGTTTTACGTTCCAGTGCAGAACCCACTTCTTATCACCTGTGAGCTGTGACCGTTCATGTCAAGAACCGGTCATTTTTGTAACGCGAATGCAAGGAAACAAGGTCGTGACCCCCTCCCTTCCGTTCTCAGGTGATGTGAAGACCAAGGATCGACCTTTGTGGCGAAACCCAACTATTGCAGCCGTTTTTCAAATGTTATACTGTATACCTGAAGAGTTTCTGCTAATTCCTCGATGCTTGGATTCGGGCTATTTCGTATGATTTGGTTGCGATCTTCTTCGGAAAACAGCGATGAACGTCCAGACCGTGGTGGTTAATCTTGACAGCTTCTGTCTCTGTCCCTGAATTTGGCAACCACCGACATATGCTATTGTCAACTGCATCTTCACCATACACTTGCCGAATGTTGTGGCAGGCTGCGGCCACATTACTGCCTTTATCGAACTCAGAAAGTAAACAGTGCGTGATGTGCTCCGTATCGGTCTTCATTACACGGATACGTCCCTACGCACCGACGGCGTCATCTGTGAGGTCGATACTCCGCTAATCTGTGATATGTCAAAACGGTTAGAAGTTTTGCACTTACCCAATAGCTGACCATGTATACATTTAGTAGTTTTAGATCTTAACTTTTGGATTCGCTTCAAATCGCTTCTCAAGAAATGCAGAGCGAGTATTAAGAAATGAAGCTGGTAAAAGCGAAGATTGGTCTCTTAGGAACTTTTTATCTGCATATGCATCTACAATCTCGTGATAATCGTGAGTGTATTATACGGTTATGAACTCGTAGGAAGTTAAACATGTTAAACAACTTCAAAATGGCTTCGATTGACGTGATTTTAAAGAAAAGTTTGTACTGTTTACCTCCTGACCTAGCCGTGTGCATTTTACTGAATCCCTGTTCAAGTACCCGAAATTATTAAATTGTTACAGTTTTGTTTGCAAAATAACGTGTACCAGTTTGAGGATAGATATTATTTACCCCCCCCCCCCCCAAGAAAAAAAACGGGTTAAGTATGGGTAATCCTCAATGTTATCAGACGGTTATGAATTGTTTCGGAATACTCGCGAAATGTGGACGTTTTACTTCTTTCCACGAATCCTGAGCATTATATAATTTTTATTCACGAAAATAGGCCACTGTTAGACGATACAATTTCTCGTACAATCCCTCGTGTGCAATCTCATTCTCTGATCGTGTAAAGTACGATTTTTCATGGCATCTCCGATGTGTTCTCTAAATAGAAACGGTCCTATTTTTTTCAGCGGATTTTCCGTACAATCTATGGCAGCGCCCCCTACTGGCAGTATAGCGAGCTTGCCTATTCAGCTATCTTGTTATTGATTACAAGACAAAGAGAACATATTCGTGTTATTACTTGATGCAGAAATCATCATACGTAATGGCATAATAAACCATTACAGGTATAAAAACATAAAACTAAGTTTTTAAGGGAAGTGTAAAAACTCAATAATACTGCAGTTTAGCTACTTCTGCCATAGAGCACTGGAAATGACTCAAAAAGTTATGTTTTGCTTTCCTATGGGCATAAAAGAGACTAAAATGCGTGACAAATATATTAAATATGTGTAATGTGAAAGTTAGAATGTAATCTAATATCTAGTGTTCAATGTAGTTGAAATAGGGTGATTTTCATTGCTTTTCTAGAACATAGAGTCTTGAATATGCTGCAGACAAGATATATGTGAAAGGACATAATGTAGATGGTACTATAAATATGTATCCTTGTAGTCATATCATCTCCGCGTCATGATTTTGAATAATATATACACTCTGCGCATCCGAAATAGATTTAACAGTATATTACAGAAGTAGACCTAATGTAAATACAGTGACGACGTCAAGCTAGAGCTGGCTATGCAAGTCCATACGTGAGCTAGGTAATTAATCGTACAAACTAATTTTTATACAAGGGTTGAGACAGCTGACCCTCCCTATGCATACCAATATATCTTCTGTATCTCCTCATGTATGTATTTTAGTCCCTTTCATGACTATAGGAACATAAAATAGCATTTTGAGTCGTTTCCAGTACTCTGTGGTAGAAGTAGATAAACTACAGTATTACCAACTGGCCTGCATATGTATAAATAAGAGGTAATATATCGCGATCTGTATACTTTTAAAGTGCTGTATAACGTCAAATATTAACTAAGGAGGGGCCACGGTGGCTCAGTTGGTAGAGCGCTCACTTTTGGTGCTAGGGGTCGTTGGATCGATCCCTGCTCATGCCATGTGGGCTTTGTGGTGGACAAACACCGTGTGCGTGGTTTTTTTCGGGGTACTCCCGTTTCCTCCCTCTTTCTTCATTCCACCAATTTATCCCATCATCATCCATTCGGCCTGAGCCATAGTTGCCTAAAGGCCTTACAATAAATTCAAATTAACTAAGGAATAATGTAAAAACAGCACATATAACTTCGAACTTATTTGTGTATCCGCATTGAAATATCTTTATTGAAGTACAGAAGTAAAGGTATGACATTTCCGTTACCACTGAAACCAAGTAGAAATTAGATTCATTGTTATCAATATATATATATATATATATTTTTTAAATGCCTACTTTCACAAATATCTGTGGCATGATTACCTTAAAAGCTTGAAATATAAACTCCAGCATTTCATCATTATCCCCTCGTATGCAAAATTGTAGCGTGCAAAACACTAAAATATTGTATGATTTATCGTACAAAAAATCTCGTACTCTGGATTGTATACATTCTATCATACGAGAAATGGTATCGTCTAAAGCGGCCTTTAAAGAATCCGATTTTTAGGTAGATTTCGAAGAAAAATCTACCTATTGAGATCGGTACGATATCTAAGTATATATATTAACACGCTAGCGGCCATAATTTTGAAGATATTTGAACCAAATTTTTGTATGTTGTTTCTAGGCTTAATAGCTCGGTTAAGTTCGTTAATGAGCAAAATCGGTCGCCATTTGGATCCAAAATGGCCGCCGAACCCATTGTTGTATAGAATACACAGCCTAAACCGCTGGGGGTATAGAAATCAAATTTGGCATAAAGGTACAACATCACTGTTTGATTACGAAAATGTTACCTAATGAGTTCAAAGACGCCATCTTGGATCCAAAATGGCGGAAGCAAGAAATCTATTTTCCATGTCGTTTGAGCTAGAGATACGAAATTTGGCGTAAAGGTGTATTGTCGCTAGTAGTTCCAAGAAAATATTACGAAATGTTGAAAAAGTCGCCATCTTGGATCCAAAATGTCCGCCGAACCCATTGTTGTATACAATACATAGCCTTAACGGCTGCATCTAGAAATATCAAATTTGGTAACACGGTACATTATCACTTGTATGTTACTAAAATGTTACATGATGTATCCAAAGACGCCATCCTGGATCCAAAATGGCGAACCTAAAAAACAATTTTCGAAACCGTTTGAACTAGAGAAACGAAATTTGGCATAAAGATGCATTATGACGAGTAGTTTAGGGAAATATTACATCATTTGGGAATAGTCGCCATCTTGGACCCAAAATCCCATTTTGCACATCGTTTGAGCTGGATAAATGAAATTTTACTTGAAGGTGTACCATCAAAAGTGGGTCACGAGAATATAAGAAAAACTTTCAAAAAGTCATCAACTTGGATCCAAAATGGCCACCCCAAAAGCCCAATTTCCAAATCATTGAAGGTAGAGAAACGAAATTTTCTTTGAAGGTGTATGACGAAGAGTAGGTTACAATAAATGGGGCAAACCTCCCCTTTGGGGGCGCAGCCCCCGTGGGAAGGTGCAGATGGACACTATGGTGGTGTAGTGCTGCAGGGAGATTTTGGTTAAGATAAAGGAGGCGCATCCTCTCAAAAGCACTGAAGTTGGGGGCGAACCCACTACGGGGGTCTGGGGGCAGCGCTCCAAGCGAAACAGAGCGAGTATATATATATATAATAAATCACAGCCATATTCAATCCACTATATATATATATATATATATATATATATATATATATATATATATATATATACTGTATATATACTGTATATATACGTCTTGTGGGGTATCGTTGAACAGCTCTTGATGAATAATCAAAAAAACCAATAAATAGTTTCTCGATACCACTCATATAAGACGGGATTTGAATTTTTGAAAATAAAACAGACTTCGAGATCTACCTTAGCCTGTAGGCCTACCGAAAAGGATTTTTATTTTTGAAATTTACTTTATGTTGTACTTCGCATATACGTGTGTTAAACATCAAAGAGAATTCACTGGGACAGACTTTAAATAAAGAGCAGCTTCTATGACCTATTTCAAAAAGTGTGAATGTGTGTTTCAGAGTTGTGTATATGAATAATAATAAAACGGAAACTTTTACTTCTAAGGGCAGGTTTAAGGGAATTTCATCTCTTATCCATAAGAAAATGATATAATCTTCTGAAACTCCATAAGACTACAAACATGAAATGGGGTAATAAATTCCTTCGTGGTTATGCATGTGTTTATTAAAATTTTGATATTTTCTTTTTGCAAATGCGGTTTGAAATGTGTTTTCGAACCCCGTGGCCCCAGGAGCCAATCAGGAACCAGGATGGCTGTCTCACTAGAAATGGTGTTGTTTATGTGATTTAGTGTCTCTGATGAAGCCAAAATTGTTAGTTAGTTGGCGAAACCGTGAACACGTTTTTAGTTTTTTGAGTAAAACCTATTTGCTTTTCCTCAGCTACTATTTTATTTTATCTTGAGTTTATCTTGCCATTGAAAACAATTATTATTTAGATACGCAGGAAATTTACCCTTGTACTCGCGAAATTTTACCTTGTACTCACGATTTTTTAATCATTTTTACTGAACGAAATTTTAAACACTTTTTTTATTCACGAAAATTCTACTGTTCCTAGGCATAGGTACGTCGACGATGCCTTAATTCTATTTAAACAAGATGAACAGGTACAGTTTTTATGTGATCCATTAAATCAGATTTATCTCAAAATTTACCAAGGAATTAGAACCATAGACCTCATTATAGATACTTAGCAACCTTCCCCATTTCTGGCTGCGCTAAAACTAATCCGAACAAAAACACCAGAGGTGCAAAAAATGGAGCCAAGTTCTTTAGCCCTAAAAAGGTGTGAAATGGGAGACGGATGAGCCAAGTTCCTTGGTGACAGCATGTAACAGGAACAAAGGAACTTGGCGCGAGGTGGCAAGATTCATGATCCTCAAGCTATAAGGGTGGTGGGGATCCTAAAACCCACTACGTCCACCGCCACCAACCCTAAGGCTGTTGCCA